>CAXITT010001563.1:50244-62970 GCA_964033795.1 Lymnaea stagnalis
TACCAGGAAGAAGGAGCGGCACCAGACATCACGGTGTAGACGATGGCACTGTCAGCGGATGACGATGTATATGTAAATATGTATATTTTATACATGACATATGTATCTGTGGTATTCACATGCCAACTAAAATGTGTTTTTTTCATTTTAATAGGAGCCGTACCAGGAAGAAGGAGCGGCACCAGACATCACGGTGTAGAGGATAGCACTGTCAGCGGACGACGACGTACATGTAAATATGTCTAATTTATACATGACATGTATCTGTGGTATTCACATGCCAACTAAAATGTGTTATTTTCATGCTAATAGGAGCCGTACCAGGAAGAAGGAGCGGCACCAGACATCACGGTGTAGACGATGGCACTGTCAGCGGACGACGACGTACATGTAAATATGTTTATTTTATACATGCTAAATGGTTTATGTATGTGTCGTGCTAATTGGTATGTTTGTGGGTTTTTCCAAAGCTTATATGTGTATGTATGTGTATTATTTTATTGCTATATGACATATGTATCCGTGGTATTCACATGCCAACTAAAATGTGTTATTTTCATTCTAATAGGAGCCGTACCAGGAAGAAGGAGCGGCACCAGACATCACGGTGTAGACGATGGCACTGTCAGCGGATGACGATGTATATGTAAATATGTATATTTTATACATGACATATGTATCTGTGGTATTCACATGCCAACTAAAATGTGTTTTTTTCATGTTAATAGGAGCCGTACCAGGAAGAAGGAGCGGCACCAGACATCACGGTGTAGACGATGGCACTGTCAGCGGACGACGACGTACATGTAAATATGTTTATTTTATACATGCTAAATGGTTTATGTATGTGTCGTGCTAATTGGTATGTTTGTGGGTTTTTCCAAAGCTTATATGTGTATGTATGTGTATTATTTTATTGCTATATGACATATGTATCTGTGGTATTCACATGCCAACTAAAATGTGTTATTTTCATGCTAATAGGAGCCGTACCAGGAAGAAGGAGCGGCACCAGACATCACGGTGTAGACGATGGCACTGTAAGCGGATGACGACCTACATGTAAATATGTTTATTTTATACATGCTAAATGGTTTATGTATGTTTCGTGCTATTTGGTATGTTAGTGGGTTATTCCAAAGCTTATATGTGTATGTATGTGTATTATTTTATTGCTATATGACATATGTATCTGTGGTATTCACATGCCAACTAAAATGTGTTATTTTTATTCTAATAGGAGCCGTACCAGGAAGAAGGAGCGGCACCAGACATCACGGTGTAGACGATGGCACTGTCAGCGGATGATGACGTATATGTAAATATGTCTATTTTATACATGAAATATGTATCTGTGGTATTCACAAGCCAACTAAAATGTGTTTTTTTCATGCTAATAGGAGCCGTACCAGGAAGAAGGAGCGGCACCAGAGATCACGGTGTAGAGGATAGCACTGTCAGCGGACGACGACGTACATGTAAATATGTCTATTTTATACATGACATGTATCTGTGGTATTCACATGCCAACTAAAATGTGTTATTTTGATGCTAATAGGAGCCGTACCAGGAAGAAGGAGCGGCACCAGACATCACAGTGTAGAGGATGGCACTATCAGCGGACGACAACGTACATGTAAATATTTCTATTTTATACATGCTAAATGGTTTATGAATGTGTCATGCTAATCGGTATGTTTGTGGGTTTTTTCAAAGCTTATATGTGTATGCATGTGTATTATTTTATTGCTATATGACATATGTATTTGTGGTATTCACATGCCAACTAAAATGTGTTATTTTCATGTTAATAGGAGCCGTACCAGGAAGAAGGAGCTGCACCAGACATCACGATGTAGACGATAGCACTGTCAGCGGACGACGACATACATGTAAATATGTTTATTTAATACATGACATATGTATCTGTGGTATTCACATGCCAACTAAAATGTGTTATTTTCATGCTAAATGGTTTATGTATGTGTCGTGCTAATTGGTATGTTTGTGGGTTTTTCCAAAGCTTATATGTGTATGTATGTGTATTATTTTATTGCTATATGACATATGTATCTGTGGTATTCATATGCGAACTAAAATGTGTTATTTTCATGCTAATAGGAGCCGTACCAGGAAGAAGGAGCGGTTCCAGACATCACGGTGTAGACGATGGCACTGTCAGCGGACGACGACGTACATGTAAATATGTCTAATTTATACATGACATGTATCTGTGGTATTCACATGCCAACTAAAATGTGTTATTTTCATGCTAATAGGAGCCGTACCAGGAAGAAGGAGCGGCACAAGAAATCACGGTGTAGATGATGGCACTGTCAGCCGACGACGACGTACATGTAAATATGTTTATTTTATACATGCTAAATGGTTTATGTATGTGTCGTGCTAATTGGTATGTTTGTGGGTTTTTCCAAAGCTTTTATGTGTATGTATTTGTATTATTTTATTGCTATATGACATATGTATCTGTGGTATTCACATGCCAATTAAAATGTGTTACTTTCATTCTAATAGGAGCCATACCAGGAAGAAGGAGCGGCACCAGACATCACGGTGTAGACGATGGCACTGTCAGCGGATGACGATGTATATGTAAATATGTATATTTTATACATGACATATGTATCTGTGGTATTCACATGCCAACTAAAATGTGTTATTTTCATGCTAATAGGAGCCGTACCAGGAAGAAGGAGCGGCACCAGACATCACGGTGTAGACGATGGCACTGTCAGCGGACGACGACGTACATGTAAATATGTTTATTTTATACATGCTAAATGGTTTATGTATGTGTCGTGCTAATTGGTATGTTTGTGGGTTTTTCCAAAGCTTATATGTGTATGTATGTGTATTATTTTATTGCTATATGACATATGTATCTGTGGTATTCACATGCCAACTAAAATGTGTTATTTTCATGCTAATAGGAGCCGTACCAGGAAGAAGGAGCGGCACCAGACATCACGGTGTAGACGATGGCACTGTCAGCGGACGACGACGTACATGTAAATATGTTTATTTTATACATGCTAAATGGTTTATGTATGTGTCGTGCTAATTGGTATGTTTGTGGGTTTTTCCAAAGCTTATATGTGTATGTATGTGTATTATTTTATTGCTATATGACATATGTATCTGTGGTATTCACATGCCAACTAAAATGTGTTATTTTCATGCTAATAGGAGCCGTACCAGGAAGAAGGAGCGGCACCAGACATCACGGTGTAGACGATGGCACTGTCAGCGGACGACGACGTACATGTAAATATGTTTATTTTATACATGCTAAATGGTTTATGTATGTGTCGTGCTAATTGGTATGTTTGTGGGTTTTTCCAAAGCTTATATGTGTATGTATGTGTATTATTTTATTGCTATATGACATATGTATCTGTGGTATTCACATGCCAACTAAAATGTGTTATTTTCATGCTAATAGGAGCCGTACCAGGAAGAAGGAGCGGCACCAGACATCACGGTGTAGAGTATAGCACTGTCAGCGGACGACGACGTACATGTAAATATGTCTATTTTATACATGACATGTATCTGTGGTATTCACATGCCAACTAAAATGTGTTATTTTGATGCTAATAGGAGCCTTACCAGGACGAAGGAGCGGCACCAGACATCACGTTGTAGACGATGGCACTTTCAGCGGACGACAACGTACATGTAAATATTTTTATTATATACATGCTAAATGGTTTATGAATGTGTCATGCTAATCGGTATGTTTGTGGGTTTTTCCAAAGCTTATATGTGTATGTATGTGTATTATTTTATTGCTATATGCCATATGTATCTTTGGTATTCACATGCCAAATAAAATGTGTTATTTTCATGCTAATAGGAGCCGTACCAGGAAGAAGGAGCGGCACCAGACATCACGGTGTAGATGATGGCACAGTCAGCGGACGACGACGTACATGTAAATATGTTTATTTTATACATGACATATGTATCTGTGGTATTCACATGCCAACTAAAATTTGTTATTTTCATGCTAAATTGTTTATGTATTTGTCGTGCTAAATGGTATGTTTGTGGGTTTTTCCAAAGCTTTAATGTA
The DNA here is from genome assembly GCA_964033795.1 of Lymnaea stagnalis. NCBI lineage: Eukaryota > Metazoa > Mollusca > Gastropoda > Lymnaeidae > Lymnaea > Lymnaea stagnalis. The sequence continues at coordinate 54,341 of CAXITT010001563.1, forward strand.
TATGTATGTGTATTATTTTATTGCTATATGACATATGTATCTGTGGTATTCAAATTTTCATGCTAAATTGTTTATGTATTTGTCGTGCTAAATGGTATGTTTGTGGGTTTTTCCAAAGCTTTAATGTATATGTATGTGTATTATTTTATTGCTATATGACATATGTATCTGTGGTATTCACATGCCAACTAAAATGTGTTATTTTCATGCTAATAGGAGCCGTACCAGGAAGAAGGAGCTGCACCAGACATCACGATGTAGACGATGGCACTGTCAGCGGACGACGACATACATGTAAATATGTTTATTTAATAAATGACATATGTATCTGTGGTATTCACATGCCAACTAAAATGTGTTATTTTCATGCTAAATGGTTTATGTATGTGTCGTGCTAATTGGTATGTTTTTGGGTTTTTCCAAAGCTTATATGTGTATGTATGTGTATTATTTTATAGCTATATGACATATGAATCTGTGGTATTCACATGCCAACTAAAATGCGTTTTTTTCATGCTAATAGGAGCCGTACCAGGAAGAAGGAGCGGCACCAGACATCACGGTGTAGACGATGGCACTGTCAGCGGATGACGATGTATATGTAAATATGTATATTTTATACATGACATATGTATCTGTGGTATTCACATGCCAACTAAAATGTGTTTTTTTCATGCTAATAGGAGCCGTACCAGGAAGGAGCGGCACCAGACATCAGGGTGTAGAGGATAGCACTGTCAGCGGACGACGACGTACATGTAAATATGTCTATTTTATACATGACATGTATTTGTGGTATTCACATGCCAACTAAAATGTGTTATTTTGATGCTAATAGGAGCCGTACCAGGAAGAAGGAGCGGCACCAGACATCACGGTGTAGACGATGGCACTGTCAGCGGACGACAACGTACATGTAAATATGTTTATTTTATACATGCTAAATGGTTTATGAATGTTTGTGGGTTTTTCCAAAGCTTATATGTGTATGTATGTGTATTATTTTATTGCTATATGACATATGTATCTGTGGTATTCACATGCCAAATAAAATGTGTTATTTTCATGCTAATAGGAGCAGTACCAGGAAGGAGCGGCACCAGACATCACGGTGTAGATGATGGCACAGTCAGCGGACGAAGACGTACATGTAAATATGTTTATTTTATACATGACATATGTATCTGTGGTATTCACATGCCAACTAAAATTATTTATTTTTATGCTAAATGGTTTATGTATTTGTCGTGCTAATTGGTATGTTTGTGGGTTTTTCCAAAGCTTATATGTGTATGTATGTGTATTATTTTATGTCTATATGACATATGTATCTGTGGTATTCACATGCCAACTAAAATGTGTTATTTTCATGCTAATAGGAGCCGTACCAGGAAGAAGGAGCGGCACCAGACATCACGGTGTAGACGATGGCACTGTCTGCGGACGACAACGTACATGTAAATATGTCTATTTTATACATGACATGTATCTGTGGTATTCACATGCCAACTAAAATGTGTTATTTTGATGCTAATAGGAGCCGTACCAGGAAGAAGGAGCGGCACCAGACATCACGGTGTAGAGGATGGCACTGTCAGCGGACGACAACGTACATGTAAATATTTTTATTTTATACATGCTAAATGGTTTTCGAATGTGTCATGCTAATCGGTATGTTTGTGGGTTTTTCCAAAGCTTATATGTGTATGTATGTGTATTATTTTATTGCTATATGACATATGTATCTGTGGTATTCACATGCCAAATAAAATGTGTTATTTTCATGCTAATAGGAGCCGTACCAGGAAGGAGAGGCACCAGACATCACGGTGTAGATGATGGCACAGTCAGCGGACGACGACGTACATGTAAATATGTTTATTTTATACATGACATATGTATCTGTGGTATTCACATGCCAACTAAAATTTTTTATTTTCAAGCTAAATGTTTTATGTATTTGTCGTGCTTATTGGTATGTTTGTGGGTTTTTCCAAAGCTTATATGTGTATGTATGTGTATTATTTTATTGCTATATGACATATGTATCTGTGGTATTCACATGCCAACTAAAATTTGTTATTTTCATGCTAATAGGAGCCGTACCAGGAAGAAAGAGCGGCACCAGACATCACGGTGTAGACGATGGCACTGTCTGCGGACAACAACGTACATGTAAATATGTCTGTTTTATACATGACATGTATCTGTGGTATTCACATGCCAACTAAAATGTGTTATTTTCATGCTAATAGGAGCCGTACCAGGAAGAAGGAGCGGCACCAGACATCACGGTGTAGAGGATGGCACTGTCAGCGGACGACAACGTACATGTGAATATTTTTATTTTATACATGCTAAATGGTTTTCGAATGTTTCATGCTAATCGGTATGTTTGTGGGTTTTTCCAAAGCTTATATGTGTATGTATGTGTATTATTTTATTGCTTTATGACATATGTATCTGTGGTATTCACATGCCAACTAAAATGTGTTATTTTCATGCTAATAGGAGCCGTACCAGGAAGAAGGAGCTGCACCAGACATCACGATGTAGACGATGGCACTGTCAGCGGATGACGATGTATATGTAAATATGTATATTTTATACATGACATATGTATCTGTGGTATTCACATGCCAACTAAAATGTTTTTTTTCATGTTAATAGGAGCCGTACCAGGAAGAAGGAGCGGCACCAGACATCACGGTGTAGGGGATAGCACTGTCAGCGGACGACGACTTACATGTAAATATGTCTATTTTATACATGACATGTATCTGTGGTAATCACATGCCAACTAAAATGTGTTATTTTCATGCTAATAGGAGCTGTACCAGGAAGAAGGAGCGGCACCAGACATCACGGTGTAGACGATGGCACTGTCAGCGGACGACAACGTACATGTAAATATGTCTAATTTATACATGACATGTATCTGTGGTATTCACATGCCAACTAAAATGTGTTATTTTCATGCTAATAGGAGCCGTACCAGGAAGAAGGAGCGGCACCAGACATCACGGTGTAGATGATGGCACTGTCAGCGGACGACGACGTACATGTAAATATGTTTACTTTATACATGCTAAATGGTTTATGTATGTGTTGTGCTAATTGGTATGTTTGTGGGTTTTTCCAAAGCTTATATGTGTATGTATGTGTATTATTTTATTGCTATATGACATATGTATCTGTGGTATTCACATGCCAACTAAAATGCGTTTTTTTCATGCTAATAGGAGCCGTACGAGGAAGAAGGAGCGGCACCAGACATCACGGTGTAGACGATGGCACTGTCAGTGGATGACGATGTATATGTAAATATGTATATTTTATACATGACATATGTATCTGTGGTATTCACATGCCAACTAAAATGTGTTTTTTTCATGGTAATAGGAGCCGTACCAGGAAGAAGGAGCGGCACCAGACATCACGGTGTAGAGGATAGCACTGTCAGCGGACGACGACGTACATGTAAATATGTCTATTTTATACATGACATATGTATCTGTGGTATTCACATGCCAACTAAAATGTGTTATTTTCATGTCAAATGGTTTATGTATGTGTCATTCTTATTGGTATATTTGTGGGTTTTTCCAAAGCTTATATGTGTATGTATGTGTATTATTTTATTGCTATATGACATATGCATCTGTGGTATTCACATGCCAACTAAAGTGTGTTATTTTCATGGTAATAGGAGCCGTACAAGGAACAAGGAGCGGCACCAGACATCACGGTGTAGAGGCTAGCACTGTCAGCGGACGACGACGTACATGTAAATATGTCTATTTTATACATGACATGTATCTGTGGTAATCACATGCCAACTAAAATGTGTTATTTTCATGCTAATAGGAGCCGTACCAGGAAGAAGGAGCGGCACCAGACATCACGGTGTAGATGATGGCACACTCAGCGGACGACGACGTACATGTAAATATGTTTATTTTATACATGACATATGTATCTGTGGTATTCACATGCCAACTAAAATTTGTTAGTTTCATGCTAAATGGTTTATGTATTTGTCGTGCTAATTGGTATGTTTGTGGGTTTTTCCAAAGCTTATATGTGTATGTATGTGTATTATTTTATTGCTATATGACATATGTATCTGTGGTATTCACATGCCAACTAAAATGTGTTATTTTCATGGTAATAGGAGCCGTACCAGGAAGAAGGAGCGGCACCAGACATCTCGGTGTAGAGGATAGCACTGTCAGCGGACGACGACGTACATGTAAATATGTCTATTTTATACATGACATGTATCTGTGGTAATCACATGCCAACTAAAATGTGTTATTTTCATGCTAATAGGAGCTGTACCAGGAAGAAGGAGCGGCACCAGACATCACGGTGTAGACGATGGCACTGTCAGCGGACGACAACTTACATGTAAATATTTTTATTTTATACATGCTAAATGGTTTATGAATGTGTCATGCTAATCGGTATGTTTGTGGGTTTTTTCAAAGCTTATATGTGTATGTATGTGTATTATTTTATTGCTATATGACATATGTATCTGTGGTATTCACATGCCAACTAAAATGTGTTATTTTCATGCTAATAGGAGCCGTACCAGGAAGAAGGAGCGGCACCAGACATCACGGTGTAGACGATGGCACTGTCAGCGGACGACGACGTACATGTAAATATGTTTATTTTATACATGCTAAATGGTTTATGTATGTGTCGTGCTAATTGGTATGTTTGTGGGTTTTTCCAAAGCTTATATGTGTATGTATGTGTATTATTTTATTGCTATATGACATATGTATCTGTGGTATTCACATGCCAACTAAAATGTGTTATTTTCATGCTAATAGGAGCCGTACCAGGAAGAAGGAGCGGCCCCAGACATCACGGTGTAGACGATGGCACTGTCAGCGGACGACAACGTACATGTAAATATGTCTATTTTATACATGACATATGTATCTGTGGTATTCAGATGCCAACTAAAATTTGTTATTTTCAAGCTAAATTTTTTATGTATTTGTCGTGCTAATTGGTATTTTGTGGGTTTTTCCAAAGCTTATATGTGTATGTATGTGTATTATTTTATTGCTATATGACATATGTATCTGTGGTATTCACATGCCAACTAAAATGTGTTATTTTCATGGTAATAGGAGCCGTACCAGGAAGAAGGAGCGGCACCAGACATCACGGTGTAGGGGATAGCACTGTCAGCGAACGACGACGTACATGTAAATATGTCTATTTTATACATGACATGTATCTGTGGTAATCACATGCCAACTAAAATGTGTTATTTTCATGCTAATAGGAGCCGTACCAGGAAGAAGGAGCGGCACCAGACATCACGGTGTAGACGATGGCACTGTCAGCGGACGACAACGTACATGTAAATATTTTTATTTTATACATGCTAAATGGTTTATGAATGTGTCATGCTAATCGGTATGTTTGTGGGTTTTTCCATAGCTTATATGTGTATGTATGTGTATTATTTTATTGCTATATGCCATATGTATCTGTGGTATTCACATGCCAAATAAAATGTGTTATTTTCATGGTAATAGGAGCCGTACCAGGAAGAAGGAATGGCACCAGACATCACGGTGTAGATGATGGCACAGTCAGCGGACGACGACGTACATGTAAATATGTTTATTTTATACATGACATATGTATCTGTTGTATTCACATGCCAACTAAAATTTGTTAGTTTCATGCTAAATGGTTTATGTATTTGTCGTGCTAATTGGTATGTTTGTGGGTTTTTCCAAAGCTTATGTGTGTATGTATGTGTATTATTTTATTGCTATATGACATATGTATCTGTGGTATTCACATGCCAACTAAAATGTGTTATTTTCATGCTAATAGGAGCCGTACCAGGAAGAAGGAGCGGCACCAGACATCACGGTGTAGACGATGGCACTGTCAGCGGACGACAACGTACATGTAAATATGTCTATTTTATACATGACATATGTATCTTTGGTATTCACATGCCAACTAAAATGTGTTATTTTCATGTTAAATGGTTTATGTATGTGTCGTTCTTATTGTTATGTTTGTGGGTTTTTCCAAAGCTTATATGTGTATGTATGTGTATTATTTTATTGCTATATGACATATGTATCTGTGGTATTCACATGCCAACTAAAGTGTGTTATTTTCATGGTAATAGGAGCCGTACCAGGAACAAGGAGCGGCACCAAACACCACGGTGTAGACGATGGCACTGTCAGCGGCCGACGACATACATGTAAATATGTTTATTTTATACATGACATATGTATCTGTGGTATTCACATGCCAACTAAAATGTGTTATTTTCATGCTAAATGGTTTATGTATGTGTCGTGCTAATTGGTATTTTTGTGGGTTTTTCCAAAGCTTATATGTGTATGTATGTGTATTATTTTATTGCTATATGACATATGTATCTGTGGTATTCATATGCCAACTAAAATGTGTTTTTTTCATGCTTATAGGAGCTGTACCAGGAAGAAGGAGCGGCACCAGACATCACGGTGTAGACGATGGCACTGTCAGCGGACTACAACGTACATGTAATTATTTTTATTTTATACATGGTAAATGGTTTATGAATGTGTCATGCTAATCGGTATGTTTGTGGGTTTTTCCAAAGCTTATATGTGTATGTATGTGTATTATTTTATTGCTATATGACATATGTATCTGTGGTATTCACATGCCAACTAAAATGGTTTTTTTTCATGTTAATAGGAGCCGTACCAGGAAGAAGGAGCGGCACCAGACATCACGGTGTAGGGGATAGCACTGTCAGCGGACGACGACGTACATGTAAATATGTTTTATTTATACATGCTAAATGGTTTATGTATGTGTCGTGCTAATTGGTATGTTTGTGGGTTTTTCCAAAGCTTATATGTGTATGTATGTGTATTATTTTATTGCTATATGACATATGTATCTGTGGTATTCACATGCCAACTAAAATGTGTTATTTTCATTCCTATAGGAGCCGTACCAGGAAGAAGGAGCGGCACCAGACATCACGGTGTAGATGATGGCACAGTCAGCGGACGACGACGTAAATGTAAATATGTTTATTTTATACATGACATGTATCTGTGGTATTCACATGCCAACTAAAATTTGTTATTTTCAAGCTAAATGGTTTATGTATTTGTCGTGCTAATTGGTACTTTGTGGGTTTTTCCAAAGCTTATATGTGTATGTATGTGTATTATTTTATTGCTATATGACATATGTATCTGTGGTATTCACATGCCAACTAAAATGTGTTATTTTCATGGTAATAGGAGCCGTACCAGTAAGAAGGAGCGGCACCAGACATCACGGTGTAGAGGATAGCACTGTCAGCGGACGACGACGTACATGTAAATATGTCTATTTTATACATGACATGTATCTGTGGTAATCACATGCCAACTAAAATGTGTTATTTTCATGCTAATAGGAGCCGTACCAGGAAGAAGGAGCGGCACCAGACATCACGGTGTAGACGATGGCACTGTCAGCGGACGACGACGTACATGTAAATATTTTTATTTTATACATGCTAAATGGTTTATGAATGTGTCATGCTAATCGGTATGTTTGTGGGTTTTTTCAAAGCTTATATGTGTATGTATGTGTATTATTTTGTTGCTATAGGACATATGTATCTGTGGTATTTACATGCCAACTAAAATGTGTTATTTTCATGCTAATAGGAGCCGTACCAGGAAGAAGGAGTGGCACCAGACATCACGGTCTAGACGATGGCACTGTCAGCGGACGACGACGTACATGTAAATATGTTTTTTTTATACTTACTAAATGGTTCATGTATGTGTCGTGCTATTTTGTATGTTTGTGGGTTTTTCCAAAGCTTATATGTGTATGTATGTGTATTATTTTATTGCTATATGACATATGTATCTGTGGTATTCACATGCCAACTAAAATGTGTTATTTTCATGCTAATAGGAGCCGTACCAGGAAGAAGGAGCTGCACCAGACATCACGATGTAGACGATGGCAATGTCAGCGGATGACGATGTATATGTAAATATTTATATTTTATACATGACATATGTATCTGTGGTATTCACATGCCAACTAAAATGGTTTTTTTTCATGTTAATAGGAGCCGTACCAGGAAGAAGGAGCGGCACCAGACATCACGGTGTAGGGGATAGCACTGTCAGCGGACGACGACGTACATGTAAATATGTCTATTTTTTACATGACATGTATCTGTGGTAATCACATGCCAACTAAAATGTGTTATTTTCATGCTAATAGGAGCTGTACCAGGAAGAAGGAGCGGCACCAGACATCACGGTGTAGACGATGGCACTGTCAGCGGACGACAACGTACATGTAAATATGTCTAATTTATACATGACATGTATCTGTGGTATTCACATGCCAACTAAAATGTGTTATTTTCATGCTAATAGGAGCCGTACCAGGAAGAAGGAGCGGCACCAGACATCACGATGTAGACGATGGCAATGTCAGCGGATGACGATGTATATGTAAATATGTATATTTTATACATGACATATGTATCTGTGGTATTCACATGCCAACTAAAATGTTTTTTTTTCATGTTAATAGGAGCCGTACCAGGAAGAAGGAGC
>CAXITT010001564.1:0-46097 GCA_964033795.1 Lymnaea stagnalis
ATTATTATTAATGAATGGAAAGCCACCCATTATTTACTTTAAAAGACAAACACACAATAGTATTTCATTTTAATTGCTTTAACTGTAAATTCCAAGAGATAGCACCAGGTTTTTACCATGGCCACCATCTTGGTTGCCACGACCTGTAAACTTAAGTTTCTATCCTCAAACCTAACCTTACCAAAACATGCTAATGACTATCTCTGGGAATTAGCAGCTTAAAGTTATAGAAAATAAGTTTTATAAGTCAATAAGCCCGTGGTTCTAAACCTTCCTATCTAATGCTGCGACCCTTCAATACAGTTCATGTTGTGGTGACCAGCTCTTTCCGATGATATGCCCTTTGTCTGTGTCAGATGTATTTGAAATTTTGAGTTGGAATAACCTAGATTTATATTTTGCCGTCTTCCTAAAGCTGAGTGTAGGTCAACAACTTGCAAATATGAATGCCGCGTTAAATCAACAGTTCCTTGGACAGAGCAATGTTCCTGTCCCAAAAGAATGCGCACAATAAACAACAGTAGTGGCTTGTATTGCACAGAATACTATGGTAAGGACAAATGCTAATATTTTAAAGGAATTTTGAACACCAGTAAAGCTCAAGGTAATTGAAAGACAGACAGACTTTAATGCATTCATAATTTATTTAATAAATTTAGACAAAATTAAGCTAGAAATCTTTTTATATTGAAACCTTAACATATTCCCTTTATTCTCTTGCAATTTAATATATTCTCCTCTCGCACTTATCATATTTTTTTTTTAATGAATAAAAAATCTTCTCGTTTGTTTCTTTTAGAATTAAAAAAAACCTCGATTATTATTAAAAAGTCAAAGGGTTTTGTTCTTTGAAATAAAAACTTGTTTTTTTTGTTGTTTTGGTAAGTACTTCCATTTCTTTATGTTTTGGCTAAAAGATATTTTCATTTTATAGGGTGCAATACAAACTTACGAGACCCTTTAGGATATCTTTCAAGTCCAGGATATCCGATTGAATTTCCTGGCTGCTTCTGGAGAATAGTGACGGATCCTGGATCAGTTGTTGCTCTTAGGTAAATTAGCTTTAATTTATTCTTTCTCATTTTTATTACATCAATGTCATATTTCCAATGTCTGTAACAATCTTATATAAATAAGACTTATTAGATTTTTACTAGTCATTTTTTAAATCAATTTTTATTATTGCAGTAGTAATATTTTAAAACTGATAAATCCTTTTTTCTAAAGAGCAGTTTTATATTAATTACATAATTTTTATCCGACAGTTTTTTAAATTCATGGATTCGCTTCTTTTAAATGGAAAGAAACGAGAATATTTCAAACTTTTTTCGTTTAAAACATAAAATGATTTTCCAAAAAAACACAATGAAATATAAAATATGATGCTAGCAATATTGACATAGGCAGCTTTAAAATGCAATATTTTGTTAACAGATATATTTAAATTCTCTTGCTATAGATTCTCAATGGAAATAAATCCATGGTATGTCCAGTGTGGCTATAACTATGTATCAATAATAGATGAAAATGCTGTAGAACAATCAAAAATCCAAATGTGTCTTAACAGCAAAGGATGGATTCAAACTTCGTCAAATGTTATGCTTATAGTGTTCCATGGACATATATTGGAACAGGATGCATTTGTTTTTAGTGGGAGATACAATTCCCATTGTAAGTACTTTTTTGAAACTTCAAACAACTGATTATGATACATCATATTTATAATTTGTTGGCATAAGAAGTCTAACAATAAACCTTTTAATTATTAATTGAGGGGGGTAAATTACATTCATTTTAGCATAGTGTAGGTATCTACTAAAAACAAAATTAAATATTTAAATAAGTACTCCATTTGATGAAAAATATATTTCTGTCTACAGCTTGTTCCAACTTTACATGGGGGTCTAGAAAACTGCCATAAGAAATGTTCGTGTATAGGAGACAACACTAAATACTGTCAGAGTGAAACAGGAAAATGTATTTGCAAGAAAGGTTATTCCTCCCATGACTGTTCATTTGGAACTGTGCCACGTAAGTTCTTAAAAGCAGCCGTTTATGAAATAGTACAAAAGAAAATATTGCATTGTGAAAATAAATGCTTAGTCAGTTTAACTTAATTAAATTAAATTTAAATAAGTTTGATAAAATGAACAGAATATTGCACAATCATTGAAGTTGTCAATCATTTAGCATATGTTCTGATTCCACCTCAGAAATTTTTTTTTAACATCTGTGCAAACATCAACTAGTCTCAAATTTGAATAATATTCATTCTCCAGCTTAATTGTAAAATATTTTTTAAAATAATTTTGGTTTTCTGTAAACTTATTTTCATATGAAACACAATGACATGTAAACATGTGAATTTACAAATATAATTGTTAGCTTCTAGAAATTAGTCTAGTTAAATCTCGTTTAAAACTTTTATGTTATGACACAATAATTTTAAAGTAGAACAAATCATTTTTATAGCGGTTTAAAATGTAGAAGTTTTATTTAAATTGAAGGGGTTCACATAGCAAAATTAAAGTAAAAATAGCATACTTCAAAATTGTGAAGAAAAAGTTGTTCATTGTGTGAGTATTACATTGAAATTAACATAGCTGACATATTACATTGGAACCCTCACTAAAATTCAATAACTTTGGTCCATACAATTTGATCACGCTAATGGGATTGTATTGAAGCAGGGTTTTGTCATATTCCATGCGATTAGCTTTGGAATTTAAAAAAAAAAAAGTAGGAAGACAGCTGATCACACTTAAAAAGAAAGGATCTTTTTCTTATTTTGGTACGAGTATGTGTTCGTGTCACAGAACAGTTAAGGAGGAGGGCTCCGGTCCTGACTTATCACAAACTGTATTGATGTAGTAGTGTTCAGTACAAGACGCTCCTCTCTGTGATTTATATTGTGGGTATCTAGACGTTGGGACAGACAAAGCACAACGTAGACTTGAACAAAATCCAACAACTTAAACTCCAGGTGTCCAATGATAAAATAGACTATATTTATTACTCAAATAGAAAGGTCTTCTATAGTCTTCACTAACTGTCAGCTATATATATGAATTTCTAAAGCTATGAATGTTGACTGTTTCGTCTCAAATATTTCTTTGTTCTTCTAGTCAACTGTTGTCTCCTGAACTCTAGCAACTATTCTCTATGAACTGCTCTCTCAGCTCTTCTCTAGGTACCTCAACTAACTCCTTGTCATGAAAAGTTTTATCTTATATGTTATTCTTTACTTTCGTAGGTGGCCCAGGAATGTTATCTATAAACACACTGTTGCCCCTAATTTCCGGTCAATTAGACCTTCCGGTTGTTAACCCCAAAATTATCAAAGTCGTACAGGCCCGAACATATTATCGAAAGAAACAACCCCCTCTATCTTAAGATTAAGAGTCTATTAACATTAACTTCACCCCCTTAACAATGCCTTCCCTAAAATAACGACAACTTCTGCCTATCTTATAAGGAACCTTAACAACAACGGAGCTCTGTCCTGAACCCCAACACCAGTCATTTGTGACAGTTCGAGTTGAATTAATATTATTGGATCTTTTTATTGTGTTAAGCAATATCTTTTTTCTTCACATTCTTTGAATAACAAAAATATTTATGTGCAAATGAATATACCACTACATATCCGAATTTTTTTATAGCTAGTCACATTATAGTAGGGTTTCACTGTATTTCTAAATATTGCAGCCACACCTTGTGAAACTTTGCATGAAAGATCAGGTTTGATATGGTTACGGAAGAATAGGAATTCAAATGATACTATTTCTTGTTGGTTATTACATGGTGTTGGTATATCAATAAACAATTACAGGTAAGCACTCTAATATAATTTCTTAAATGCTGAAAATTACTTAAAGGCTGAAACTTTTCAATGTGGTTAATTACTTTTTATGGTTACTCACATATTAAAGAAAATAATATTGATAACTCCAATATACAATATATCATAATTAAAATTTTCATCATGTTTTTAAACTTCCATATATGTACAAAATAAACATTTTCAATTGTGTAATTAGTAATCACCCTCCCCCAAAATAAAAACAATTTAATTTATGAAAGAATAAAAGAAAAAGCACATTAGTCTTTTCAGAGGCAAAGCACTGAATTTCTAATATTGTAAATTATGTTTTTGTAATAACTAGTATTGTAAATTGTAGATTTTTATATTAAGAATAAAAGTAATTTTTATCGGACACTGGGATGAAACAGGACATGTAAAGAATACTTATGAAGGTCTCCTAGAGCATATTTAGTTTAAATTTTGAGCTTTTATTCCACTTGATTCTATTGTATTGCATTTCTAATACATTTTAAAGCTCTACTCAGGAGATTTGATTTATTAATAAAATTATCAGAAAGCTTTTACTGGATAGGAATAATGTCAATAAATCAATGCATAACACATAGTAATCACCATGAACATTTTAAATCACTTTTTCATTTCTTTCATACACTCATTCAATGTTTCAAATGTTTTTATTTTCAATCTCAAATATACATTCTGAATGTTGTGGGAATCTAAAGAAATTTCTTCATTTGTTTACCTTATTTCTTTTATAGTAACCAGTATTTTGGTTCTGATGGCTCAATTATAAAGAAACCTCCACTACTTGTATATGATGGCAATAGTAATGCTTCGCCCCTACTTCTGGGACATACAGATAGGTTTTTTAAAGTTTTGAAAGCCACTGGGAGCGAAATATACTTAGAGTTGGAAGAGTCTTTTGATCGCTCTAAGGATCTTTATTTAAATTACACGACACAGTGTAAGTTTATTTGTTACATATGCAGAGTAAATATATTTACACCGTGATAAGCTCATTTATAATTATGTTGTTCTTAAGTACTTGTGTAATACAATAACTTTCATTGAAAAGAAAATAATTAATTTCTGACCATGTTTTAACCAAAAAAAATCAAAATGAGTATTAGAATGTAATGCAGACATATACACTGCATACACTGCAGAGCGGTTGACTTTGAGGGTTTTGGCATAGTATGATTCTTTCTTTTACCATTTGTGTGCCAACATCTTTCAGAAATATTTATTTTTAGCAATTGAGTAAAAAAAAAATTCACCTTGTTTCCCAAATTTAAATACAGTTCCTATTTCAGAAACTAAAGGGTGCCCCCAACACCCACACCCCCCACCCCCCTTTTAAATTGCCTACATGTTAGGTGTTAAACCTATGTTTTAACACATTGCTCTATAATTCTAAACAAACCGTTAATAATTTTATGTTATTAAAGTTTGTTGTTAAAAAATGTTTATGACCAATAATAATAATATAGCCATTATTATCTTAGCATTTTATTGATCTAACTCTTAATGTCCTTTTATTGATCTAACTCAAACTATCTTCAGCATCTGTTTGTGGGGGCACACTGATTTCATCTTTTGGGCACATATCAAGTCCTCAATACCCTCAAAAATATCCAGACTATTCTGACTGCAGATGGACAATTGTTGTTCATGAAAACCAATTTATTTCTTTAAGGTATTTCAACTATATATTTTGGCTAAGATTTGTGTTTTGTTTTGTTGCTGTCTTTATAATGGGAAGAGATTTCTTTAGATAAATTTAAAACTAATATTAAAAAATAAAAACAATTATGAAATAAATACATTTTAAAACACATCTTTTCATTATATCTTATCTTTAAATGCTCAGACTTCTTAATTATTGTCAATTAACCTTCTAGAAAAAACCCACCCCACAGACCAAACAGAATTTGTTGTGATTGATAAAGGATGAATAAATATTAAGAATGATCTATCAGTGTTTGAGATATACCTGGCAAGGAAAGGGTCAGAGTTTTTCAAGCAATAGTTATTGTAGTTTGTCCCTACCTACTAGAATAACTATAAATAATACAATTTAAAACTCTTTAGTCAATTGCTTCTGCAATCTTAGTTACATAATTTAAATTAATTTAGATGAGCTCACATCACCTAGCTTGATTACAGTTGCAAACACATTGTTTTGCTTGTCTTTGCAAGGATAACTGACTTGAAATTGGAGCAGCAAGTCAACTGTGACAATGACTACCTTGAAGTATATGATGGAAGCAGCAACACAGCAGTTAGGATAGGACAGTTCTGTCATAACACTGTGCCCATAATTATTAATTCAACTTTTAATTTTATGTACATAGTGTTCCATAGTGATAGCTCAATTGCAGAACGAGGATTTCAGGCTGATTTCAAGGCTGTGGGTGAGAATTGTCATAATAGATTCCAGAATTTTTTTTCAGCACAATTAACTAGATTGAATGCTGCCTAAAGACACAGCAAAATTTTTAAAATCCGTCCTCTTGTTGGGATGGGTGCCACATGTTCTGTATTCCTCTTGTACAAATTAACACGCCTAGCAGATAATAATCGGATTAAATATCTACACCATGGTAGATTCTTATATACTGCAATGCAGTTCACATCAAAGCACCAATTCAATCAATGACCTCAATTCTGTTTGGAACCAACCAGGTTTGACTCTGTCTCATTCACTGTAATCTCCTAGTGAGAATCAGGTGTTTGCCATGCACACATTACTTATGAAGTAAAACAGTAGAACATTTTCTCCATTGCTAATTATGGCTCCAGCCACACCTGTTGCATGAGTGCATATCTCCCATTAGAATAAAATAGTTTCTGATGTGTTTTCATAACACTCATTGTCAATAAACTCAAAATGATTGACCAAAATATGGAGAAATGCCCAACATTGACTGAAAAATACCAGGAAATTTGGGGACATAATAGAACATAACAGCTGATACAAATGCAGGCAGTAATTTTAATGAATGCATACTGTTATTTAACACACAAAATATTGTGCATCAACACAAAAAAATTATCTTAAAAAGTACACATTTTAAAAGTTGAGTTTGGGTTTTTGGCTACAACATACAAAATTTCCTCTTAAATGATGTATTGTAATTTCAACAGCATGTCCCCAACATTGGGCTAAAGGATGCATTCCCTCCTGTTCATGTGCAGAACACAAGACTTTATACTGTGATATAAACAAAGGTGAATGTGTATGCAAACCTGGATGGACTGGCTATAACTGCGAGATGGAAGTTGACCTTTGTTCTTCTAACTCTTGTCCTGCCAACACTACATGTGAAACTGAAGATGGGATTTTATCATGTCGCTGTAAGTAATTCAATTAAAACAATCATTTTTTTTAAATTTCCTAAATTGAGATATTCCAAAAATTATTGACAGCTTCTTTCACATGAGATAACTATCATATAAAAGGCCTCAAATCAATAAATATGTTACTTGGAAAATGAGTTTATCCATATCAGTATATATTATAAAATAAGTATAACCATAAATTAAAAAAAGAACCACTACTTTTCTAAAATAGGGCAATGCTTAAAATATATGAGGTGAATAGAGGTTGAACCTGCATAACTATTCTCTTAATAATAATTATTATTCCCAGCCTGTAACGTTTACATTTCATCTGAAAGTGGCTACATATGGAGTCCAGTTTATAAAGACTTTTTATATGGAGGTTATTCAGCTAAGTTCTGCTTTTGGACAATCATTGGACCGGCTAATTCAGTTGTCACATTAAGGTAAGCTTTTTAACACTTCTTTTTTTCATAGTATCCTAAATGAAATAATCATTTAGAATGGCTTTCAAAAGCATTTTAAATAAATTATTAAAATTTTATTCAAAACAATTGACAGTTGTCACATTAAGGTAAGCTTTTTAACACTTCTTTTTTTCATAGTATCCTAAATGAAATAATCATTTAGAATGGCTTTCAAAAGCATTTTAAATAAATTATTAAAATTTTATTCAAAACAATTGTCTGTAGTATAATATTTAACCAACCGTTTGACTTGCTCCTAAACTCTATATTATTGAAAATCTTTTAGAAAAATACACAATTCTTATACCTAAAGAATTTCTTGACCAATTTTCACATCTTTCCAACACTCTTGTGATTTTTAACGTTATTTAATAAAAATTCACACTCGCACCTGTACATGAATTGTATTTTGTGAAAAATGGAAAAATAATTTTTAATTAAAAGAAAATCTTAACCAATCATTGTTCACATGCCAAAACTGTATTTTTTGGAAAGGAAAAAATGATGGCTCAATATTTAAAGATTAATTTTTCATATTAGGTTTTTAAATAATGTTATCTTCATGAAAATGCTCCCATTCTCTTTCTTTTGCACTTGAATTGTATGTTAATGAAATGTTTACAATTTTTAATATAAATATATTGTAATCCTCATAAATATATTCACTCTTATCCTCACCCCTGAAATGTATCTGATAAAATGTGTTTATGTGTTATGTCCTTAGTTTCAAAGAAAATCTTATCCGCCATTTTCCCCTTTCAAACTTTTCAGTTTCGAGGTATGATTATTATAACACGTGTTATATTGCCCATATTGCAATAACATGGTTAACTATTTCTGCAGTGGATGGCCTGCCGCTATCACTTGAATAATTGATTCATTCACTCCCCAAACTTATCTGTTCTCTCTCTCACCAATGAAGTGGCAACGTCCAACGAATTATTTATTCAGTACTTTATTACACAAAATAGATGAGTTGAATAATAAATCTTGCCATGAGTATATCCTAGTGACAATGATAGGATGCAATGAATTAATACATATACGTTCCACAATATTCCATCAGATAATACTTT
The DNA here is from genome assembly GCA_964033795.1 of Lymnaea stagnalis. Taxonomy (NCBI): domain Eukaryota; kingdom Metazoa; phylum Mollusca; class Gastropoda; family Lymnaeidae; genus Lymnaea; species Lymnaea stagnalis. The sequence continues at coordinate 8,712 of CAXITT010001564.1, forward strand.
CCTAATCAATTATACTTATGTAAATGTGCCCACATTATGTAAATGTGCCCACAATGTGTCAATGCCCTTGAACTGCATTTTCAGACATTGGTTTATAGGGGGGGAAATGTTTTTTTTTGCTCTATTGAACAGAGCATAATGGAGTGAATGACATTGGCTTATTCTAACATAAATATACTTTTCTAGATTTCAGGAGTTCAATTTTCCAAATCAATTTGTTCGGGTCATTTGGAATGTCATGGTGTATGATGGTGACTCTACAGATAGCAATCTGCTTGGGAAATACAATGCGGAGGGTGCTTCAGGCATTGTCAGATCAACTGACAATACAATGCATGTTGTTTTATCATATGGAGGCCATGAAGGAAATGGTTTCATTGCATCATTTTCTACCCATGGTGAGTAAGATAAATAATAGTTCATTGGTGCATATCAACCTCACTTTTATGTTAACAGTATGAATGTAATTTTCTTTTGCTTCTTGTAAATGAACCGGTGTTATAACAACTTATTGTCATTATTGGCCATTACCAATATATAATTTTTCCTTGCTCCCAAGTGGTCTGCCAAATACCCCAGGGATGTGAGTACCAAATGTTGGCAAACACTACTAGGCTTATCATAGCAAGCCAAAAGTTATTACAAAGCTTATTCTAAATGAATATTTTAACTTAATATTTGTGTCAACTCCTATAGTCTTCTTGGATTGATTACATTCGTCAAGTTCTTTTCACACGTTGAAGCGTCGTACTATTCTCACTATCATTGAACAAACTCAACTCTTTTTCATAATAACTAACTTTAATATCTAAGTAAATATAATACACATCCTATCACTCCAAAGTTCCACTCAAGACTGCCGCACCACTAAAACATACGTCACAATACTGCATAGACAATATGTCACGAATCAGCATAAAAATACGTCATAGAGACAATGGCGGGAAGAGCAATCACTAACTATATTAGTCAAGCGCGGGAAAAGCGTTCAACAACTAATGAACATAATATTGAGTCGCAACAATTACTAATGAACGCTCATACTCGACTATTTGTAACTACCACATTGCATAATAATGTTTCACCAGTGTTCTTTTTAAGCATTTCATTTGACTAACAGAAATATCAAAATTCAATCCAAATAACACAACATGCGGCCCGCGAAACCCTTTCATGCGGCCCGCGGAGACCTTTTTGTATACAGAAAAAATTACGGAAATTTACGTGTATCCTGCCAAGATCAGACGCCGCTTATGTGGACACTATGTTTTTACTGAATTAAAATAGAGGCGCGCAGTAGTGCGTTATGTTTTCTAACCGATCATTACTTAGCAAAACTTTATTCGCCGTTTAGTTTTTCTACTTGCGTTCAGTCAATGAGATACAACGCCATCTAGTGACGGAGCTTTGCCCGCCGTGTTGCAGACATGGTTGAAAACATTGTGACTCAAATAGTGAAAATGCAAGCAAGTTTCGCCAATTTTTAATTGCAATGGATGAATCGCTTGACAGCTGTTCCACCTCTTAACTGCTTGTGTTCGTTAGAGGTGTGGATGAAGACATGAACATAACACAAGAGCTGGATTCCTGACATAGCATGGACGACACTGCTACCGGAGAGGATATATTCAATGAGTTGAAAAAAACATTTGCCGATTATAACTTGGACTGGACTAACCTCAGTTGCCTGACTGTTGGAGGAAATAACGTGAGTGGCATAAAGAAAGGCTTGGTTGGACAAGTGAAGCAGATGTGTAATGAGAAAAAAATTGTGCAACCAATGTTCCTGCACTGTATTATTCAGCAGAAAGCTGTGTGTGCTAAATATGTGGAAATCAGCAGCGTACTGAATCCTGTGCTAAAGAGGGTTAATTTAATAAGGTCACATGGGCTCAACCATAGACAGTTCAGAGACCTGTTGAAAGATGCAGACACAGAATCGCAAGATTTACCATATTACACAGCAATAAGATGGCTAAGTTGTGAGAAAGTTCTGAGCATAGTATTTAAGATAAGAAAGGAAATAAGCAAATTTCTGGAAAGTAAAGGCAAGCCACAGCCATCATTATCTGATGAAAAGTGGGTATGGAAATTGGTCTTGGCTGCAGACATAACTAGTCATTTGAATTTTTCTGAACTTAAAACTACAAGGAGAGGAAAATTAATTTCTGATCTATACACCCACCTAAAGGCCTTCAGATCCAAATTCGTCTTGTTTTTGGAACAAGTACAGGCCAACAACTTGACGCACTTTCAGCAGTGGACGGTGTTCATGGCTGAAGCTAAAGCGGAGTTCCCCACATCATTTGCATGCGAGATCATGAAAGACCTCCAGCTGCAATCAGCAGCAGTTTTCTGACTTGGATTTAAAGGCAGAAGTGAAACTTTTTCAAAACCCTTTTAAAGCAGACGTGGCCAGTCGCCCAGATGAACTGCACCTGGAGGTCATTGAGTTGTAAGCAAATGACCTCCTTAGGGACAAGTTAAAAGAAGGACCGGCAGGTTTCTAATTAATTTTCGCCCAATGAGACTTTCCTAATTTCAAAACATTTGCATACATGCACCTTTCAATCTTTGGAACAACATGCCTGTGTGAACAAAAAATTTTGAGAACGAATACGTGAAGGACGATTTGAGAAAAAATTTGTCCGATGATAATGTCAGGTCACTGTTGATGTTAGAGACATCAAATCTAAATCCAGAAATGTCTGCTAATCACTGCTATTTTGGCATCAAGGAAACAATTTCACCATTCCCACTAATACAGATGTTCATGTGTCGTGTATCAATGTGTTATTAAATAATAACTGAATAAAATAATAGTACATAAATAATTAAAAACAACCATGTTGTGATTCTTTTTTATTTGGACCTCGAGTGTGTAGTCGGCCCCCGAGCTGCTGTTTGATAGTTAATGTGGCCCTCAGGCTGAAAAGTTTGGAGACCCCTGGTATAGATCCATAGGAAAGTCAGTTGGTGGTCTACAGCCAAATAACACAAGTGATAGCATAGCTCCATAGGGAAGTCAGTTGGTCTACAGCCAAAAATGGGTCATTCTACATTATTGCTATTTAAAAAAAAAATTACTTGTACAAACAGGGGTTTCTTGTTATGTAAATTGTAGATGAGGTATTTCTTTGTAGAATATATTCCTTGCATCCAATAGGTTAGGACAAATATATGCATGGCAGAAATTTAAAACTCAAAATGTCTGGATTCCACCCATGGGATACAGTAAAGGTTAAAAAAAATATAATAAAAAAATACCTGTAGCACAAAAAGGGTTTTAGTAATGCAAACAGTAAAGAGATTGTAACTGTGTATTCAAACTTCAGCTTGTAATCCTTTCACCTATGGGCAAACATGTGAAAACCAATGTGATTGTGAAACTAACAACACCCAACACTGTGATCATTTGACTGGCTTGTGTATCTGCAAGGAGCCATGGCTTGGACATAAGTGTACTGAAAAGAAAGATCCATGCCTCCTACAGGACATTACATTTAAATGTCCTGAGGATCAGGTGTGCACAAATAATAATGATGTGCACAGCTGTGTGTGTCGACAAGGATACATGATGAATAGCAATCAACAGTGTGAAGGTAATATATGTCTTAAAATTCACACTTTTAAAAACATTTTGATCTTGTTTCTACATCTAATTTTAAATTACTTTTTGTCATCTCTGCTTGATGCTTGATCATTCCCATTCAAAATTCAGATCCTGGGTAGATTTTAGGTAAAACAAATATGCATGCAAATAACTATAATTTGTAGTTTTATATTTATTTTGATATAAGCTGTATTGTTAGTTACATAAAATTGTTTCTTAAAAAATTTTAATTGCACATTTTCTTAAAGTACAACGTGCCTGCATAAGGAACCTTGGACTGTGCTCCCATTATTGTATCATCAATGCTGTTGGGAAAGAAGAATGCACTTGTCCACACAACATGGTGCTTGGCGTAGACAAATTTTCATGTGTAGGTGAGTGTACAAGAGTTTTGAAATTTATTTTCTAAAATCCCATTATTGTATCATCAATGCTGTTGGGAAAGAAGAATGCACTTGTCCACACAACATGGTGCTTGGCGTAGACAAATTTTCATGTGTAGGTGAGTGTACAAGAGTTTTGAAATTTATTTTCTAAAAATGAGTTATTTAAAATAATTGGTATTTTATAGTTGAAAGCTGTGGATAGGCTTTTAATCTTGTATTTAATCATTTCATGTACATTTTCATGTTGACAAGGCGACAAGGGGAGTGTGATATTTTAAATTAATTACAAAGAAAGGTAAAAAAAATTGGTGTTGTAGAATATATTCCTTGCATCTTTCACGCTTATGAACCAAACGAAATAGTTATTTTTTAAATGTACTAGTATAAGAACATTTACATTTGAAATAATATAAAAATGGGTCACTTAAAAATTAATTTAATTAATTTTTAATTGTGCAATTTGCTTTATTATGTAGAAGGTACATTTAAAAAATCAGAAATTTAAAAAAAAATTAATTTGAGGCCCCCTGTAAAAATGTCAATTCCACTGACATTTTCCTACATTTCTAGCTGCAATACTCCTTAAGTGGTGGGATGCCTAGTCTTAAGTAATACCCCTGTGATCTCGCTTTCATACCTTAAAATTATAGTAAGCGTATGTATAAAAGTTTAAATATATTTAATATAAAAAATAAGAATGAAAATTTGTTTTTAACTGTCTAAACACTAGTCTTAAGTAATACCCCTGTGATCTCGCTTTCATACCTTAAAATTATAGTAAGCGTATGTATAAAAGTTTAAATATATTTAATATAAAAAATAAGAATGAAAATTTGTTTTTAACTGTCTAAACATATTCACATAGGTAAATTTTTTAAAATGGCATTTTGCAATTTAATCAAAGATCAATAGCTTTCCATTTCCAGTAAATATAAATTGCTTTAGTGGAATTTGGGTTTTTTGGTCACATGATCTAACCAAAATGTTTTTAAAATTCACTAAACATGGCAAGACACAACTTTCAGAAGCTGGAATTACAAAGTTGGTCCAAAACATGGTTTATAGTAATGGGCATCAAAAATCAGTTTTCAAAGACAAATCTCTAAAAGAAATTGTAATTATGAATAAATTTATTTTTGTAATATTTTACAGTTCCATTCTACCCAAATGGTCCTGATGCAAATGATTTTGACTTATTGAGAAATGAGACAGAGAAGTGTAATAAAATAATGTGTGCAAAAGTGAACTTGGAACTTGCCGTGCCTTTTGGAAATCATTTATATGATTCTCTGTATGTAAGTATACATTGTTAATTTTTTAGACATATTGTTTTTGCTTAAAAAAACAACTAATTACATGTTTTTATTATTAAGAACCAAAACCAAAGTTATAGACACAAAACTGCTCTGGTTTTGCTCATGAGGTGAAGTGGATGAATTTGCCATTTTGGAACTTCGTTTTACACAAATGGTGTCATTATGCACACGACCCATTGTTACATAAATAATCCATATGATGTAATGAAAGAAGTTTCATTCACAATTTAATTAGTTCATTTATAATTCAGTATAAAACTACATTAACATTATAGGATTCAAGTGTAACCAAAGGTACTTTTTTACTTCTTATTTTAAACCTAATGCATTCTTATCACCTTGGTTACAGTAGCCATTTGGGCTTTTGGCTTTCAGCTTAATACTACTAATATAGCTTTTATTTGTTATAGGTTATGTCAAATGGAGTTGTTTCTTTCGGTGCACCTGTCCTCCAAAAAGAACCAAGTATTGCAACAGCAACTGCGCAACAAATTAATCTGATTGCACCATTTTGGACAAAAATAAACTCACAAAGAGGCTCCATTTCTTACAATGTTTACAAGAGATGTGGTGAAGAATTACACAGCTTTAAGTCTGACAGTCATAAGCAAGTTTTCTCCAGAGCTGCCCAAGACATTAAGACTTTATTTCATCTGGCTGACTTTGATGTCCAGATGTTATTAGTGTTTACATGGAGAGATCTTAGTCCAGAAGTCAGTGAGGTATGTACAATTTTCTTTATATCTGCTCATGGTTTCAATACTGTTTCATTTTATTTTATTGATTAACTATTTAGAAAGTTAACATATTTTTTTTTGAACAATTAATTGACATCCAAGCAGTGCCAAGAAAATTGACATATCCTTAGAGTTATGGTTTCAACGTTTATATAGTTTTGAATTACAACATAAGCGTTTTACTTTATGATTCCATTTAAAAAAACAGAATATAATATGAAGCGTGAAATTCTGTGCTAAATGATTTCATTTCCTTCTGGTTTAATGATTTAAACATTATTTAAGTTCGATTGTTTAGGTTTTAGGAAGTATTTAAAAAAAATTCTTGCTTCCATTTGTTGTATTTTTACTTATTTGTTTCTTTTTTATTGAAAAATGTCCAATATCTCAAATTGTTATAATATTCTTATTATTGACATTAACCCAGTGTATTTTAACCGGGGTTTCGAGGAACCTAAGGGTTCCATGAGTGCTAGCCAGGGTTTCCACCAGTGGCTAATCCGGCATTACCTGCACTGAGCTCTAACTAGTTGTTTTTTTATCCCCCTGGTGTTGCTGTTGTCCTAATGAGCGTGTAACATTTGAAATAATTTTCACAACACTGTTTTTTTGCACAAACATGGACCGATTTATTAAGAAGAGAAAATAAGACGATGTAACAGCTAACGGCCCAAACCAAAACTCGACTGGAGCAGCTGACTGAAGCTACAGCTTTTATGGCATCATATGAGCCAAAAATTGCGGTTGTTGATCCGAATCTTTAAGTTTGCCAGTAGACTGACAATTATTTAGCTATGGGATTCACTTAGGCAGGAGACCCATTTGACATAGAACAAACCCTTCTGTCATTGCATGGATCTCCATGAGCTATCTAAACGCTCCAAAGGATTCCATTCTAATAAAAAGTTTGAAAAACATTGCATTAAACAATCGGGGATAGAGAAATTCTACGTATTATAAGTACTGGCTATCATCACATAAATATATTTAGTTTTATATTCAAAGTATTATTATCTAAAGATGTCTTAGTTTCTGTATTGGTTGAGGAGCCAACTTTTGAAAGTCAGTTGCAAGAATCTCTCAAACATAAATAAATCAATGACTCAGCCCTGATTCCACATGTTTTTTGCTTGTTCTGGATTCACCAGGTAGCTGTTTCCTATTCCTGAATAATTACAACACTTTGTGTTTGATTTTACACAAAGAGAGCCCACGAAATTAAAAATCTATTATTTTTTTTGTGCAACTACTGTAACAAATTTGAAAAAAAACTTCCTCTTTCTTTGTTAGTTCTGAAGATGATGATCATTGCAACACTTCTTTATCTTTGAAATTTTATATCAGAGTTGGGTTTGTGTTATGCTATTTTCTCTTGCCTTTATAGCCAGTTCCTCATACTAATTAAGATTTAATTCTGATTACTTAATTTGTAATATATTTTTATTTTAAGATATTGACATACTTTATATTAACAATTTTTTTTTTTTAGCCTTTTGAGCTTTTGGTGTTAAATATATATTACTATATTTTATAAACTTATTTTTAAACTATTTTTTTACCAATCAGGATTATTGGAGAATCACATTCTGCATTTCATAAATTTGTGGTTTAATCTGAATTAAATTAATAAAAGAAAATTGTGTATTTGCCCAGGAATTTTGAGTACTTTCACTAAACTTTTGGGGAACTTTAAAAACAGTAAAAATGAAAATATCCATTGATTCTACTTCCACTTGATTATATGTAAGAATGCAAGTTAAATTATATATTAATTACACATTATATAATAAATACTGAAACAGTTGGAGACTTGCATTTATTTTTCTGACTAAAATAGTTTTTAAATTTTTTAAATTTTACTTTTCCCTCATTTAAAGGGAAATGAGACAACTTCATTTCAAATGATTTTTGTATCGGGCTACAAAAATGGAGCTGAATTTGCTAAAAACAGTTATGACAGTAAGTATATATTTTAACTTTATAAGTGATTGATATCAGTATTGTACTTGTATTTTACTGCTTGAATTTACAAACCATACATCTTGTGTATGTTCGCAAACCACAGCTTGCAATCTAAATATCCATAGATATAATTTTTTATTCCATGGGAAAATTTCGAAAAAATCTAATTGTAACATAAATACCTATCATTAAGAGGGCATAAAATGTATCATTTAGAGGGCATAAAATGTGTCAAGGATTAGTTTATAATTTCATGTAAGTGCAGCAATGTGAACATTTACATTTGTCAAACTCTTACTTCCTCTTTAGGACCAAGGTTTAAATTTGAATTTTGACACTTTTCTAATTTTATAGTATGTTTGAGAATATTTTTATCAAAATGCCTATTAAATTATTTTGAACCTTATTGTAAAAGTCATTGATCATCTTTGAAAATAAAAAATCTGAAATTGAACCCATAGAAAATGCTTATCTAGAAGTGTATTGAATTTTGAAAGTAGCTAATAGTTGCAAATTTTTTCCTCAGGTTCAGAAAGTGCATATGCCTTAATGATTTACAGAAAAGATCAAATGAATTGGATTGACAAAAGGGATCGTGTGATTCAATTTGGCTACACCATCTCTGGAGGTGGATGCATCAATATGACTTCAGATACCGATAACCTTATTCACACTCTTCCTGAACAGGCTTTGGAAGACACGGGTAATCCAATTGTTACATGTGGAGGGATTGACAAAGTCTGTTCCAATGGGACGACACCAACTGGGATATGATAGTAAATTGGATTCTTATTAAGTGCGTTACTTGTATACATATGTTCTGTCAAATTTCAATCACAGCCCTCATTGCTAAATATGACATTTTATAAAGGATTTATACCTAAAACCTTGTTGATTTTAGGGTTTGTTTAATTAAATCTTTTTATACTAGAATAAATGACCCGATATTATCCGGATAATAATGGTAGGTCCTTTGCAATTGATTCTACCTGCTATTTCAAAACCTCATCATAATTCATAACTTGAAAAAGAAGTATCTATGTCATGATATTTACGTTTCTAACATCAAGTTTTGAGAAGTATTTATCTGCTACATATAATACGCATACTCTACGCCCTTTTACGCCCCTAAACTACATTTTCCCCTCTAAACATGACCTTAAATTATATTACCCAATATAAATTATATCACTTTTTCACTAAAGAAGTTAATTGAGGGATGATTTCTACGCTAGAGAATTACTTTAGATTTTCCCCTTTTCGTGCCCTTGAATTCCAACTTTTTTCTCTAAAAATTTAAAAAAGTATAATCTCAAATTTACATGCAAACTCTATCTACGATAAAAAAATATTTTACATTAAAGGAATTTGATATATTTCTATCTTCATAAAAATTGTAAACACACTTTGCCTTGTCTTTTTTAAATCATGCATTATCAGAAAATTGTACAACAAAAAATTCATTTATCTAAAGAAGAATCTCGCAACCGTTTTTCTTCACATCTATAACAGAATTGAGTGTCTTTTATTAAATTTTTTAATCTCTTAAAAATACACACCCACTTTACTTTTCGCAAAGTAAAAACAAAAATATTTTTTCTTTTTTTTTAAAAAGAAAATATTAACCCATCTCATTTGTTCAAAATTAAATTTTCTAGTGTGTAAAATGATTGGGTTTTGATATTTATGGGTATACTTTAATAAATGTACTACCGTTTAGTTAATGCCACTGATTTTCTAAATTGGTAAAATGTTTATTTTTAAAAGGATGTAACATCACTTTTTTCACAAATATAATACCATAGGATTTTAATATATTGTCCTCCATGTAAAAGTGTACACATTGTATCCTACCTCCGATAGGTATGTAGGCCTACCCAAGAAGGTTAATTATTTATCAAATTCATTCCTTTATTTTGAAGAGAATCTTGTGCTGCCCGGGGCAAAATGAACATACCCATATTTGTAAAAAGAGAATTAACATAGCTTTTTTCACAAATGTAATAACATAGGATTTAAATATGTCATCCACGTAAAATTTTCACATCCTAATTCTTATCTCCGATATGTATGTAACCAAGAAGGTTAATAATTTATCAAATTCATTCCTTATTTTGAGAATATCTTGTGCTGCCTGGGGGAAGAAAATGACCAACACACACACACACCACCCCCCACCCCCCATTGAAATAAAATTAATAAAATCTTTTATTGGATTGAAGTCCCTTCAATACAAAAACTAACAATATGCACTTCATATGGTTTGTTCTTATTTGGATGAGTTATAAGTAGATTAGTGAATGCTATGACTATGGAGTTTCACTGCACTGATTGACTTAAAAGGCATTTTCTTATAGAAGTATATTTAAAGGTTAATTTTTATTACTTATAAATTTAATAAAAGTATATTTTTGGAAATTAAAAAAAGGTAAAACTTATAAAATGTTAAAAAATACAAAGCTAAAATTTGTGTGTTTTATTAACAATTTAAAAAGCAATCAATTATATTTATTGATTTTACTTTTAAGAAGGTTGAAATACATCACAGTGCTATGAAGTCATTTAGAACAAATGAAATTTAATATTAACAAAAGGCACTAAAAACAACTGATGTTTGGGTTTTCCCGATAAATGTGATTATGATGTAATTCTTAGATCATAATTTTTCAATTACATAATAAAATTTAAATTCAGATGAAATGCTTAAAATAGTTCCTTAGTTATTACTTTAAATGTATTTCTAATTTATAATAATAATATTTAAACTTTTACTAAAATAAAAGCGAATTTATGTTATTCATTGCGCAATTAAATTTATTCGATTTCCGTAAAATAATATAAAATAACTATGATTTTTTTTAAAGAATAGGAATGTACTAAATCTTTTCGGTTCTTTAGCATTATGTCAGCATAACTCATTTTTTAATATTAATTAACTTTGCTTTTGTTTGTGTGTTTGTGGCAAAATCTTTGGAAGGCCAAATGTCCTAATTTCTGTCATCCTCTTGAGCTGAAACTAGGCACATATTATTCAAATATTATCTCATGCATATTAATCAGTAATCTGCTAATTTGCTCATCAGCGCAACTCTACAATTAAAATAGAGAAGTTTCCTTAGGGCAGGCCACTCATTTTTTAAAGCAAATTTTGAACTTGCTTCTTAGACAATCTGCTACACAAACTTTGGAGCTAAAATTGGGAATTTTTTTTGACCAGCTCTTGAAAAAAAAACATCTTTAATGATAGGTTAAAAATGGCACTTGCAGTCTCTGCTCTTCATGTGGGTAAATTAGGATCATTGTCCCTTGTCTATTGAAATGGATGACAGGAAGCAATTGTTCACTTTAAAACCAGGCACCAGGCAGCCCTTGTCAGGGCTATCATGCCTGCACCCCTAAATCGACAAGTGGCAAGAATATATTTTTTACAATGAGGCTTGTTGAGGGAGCTTTCTGTCTTGTGAACAGAGGTTCTCCCAGAAAGTGTTCTAATATGCTGCATCAGCTGGTATAATTGCCTAGGAGACAGCACCTGGAAACTGGTGACCTGGTAGGCTCTATTGGAGATACTTAACAAAATATTTTATGCTACATGGACATTTTAGCCTCCACCTTCAAGGCCAGGAGAGGAGATGCCTCCAGGAATGTAAAAAGTTCCGTGAAAAATTTACCATATTTCAGAATGTCCACCACTAAAACTTAGTGTCAATATTTTCTATCTTAAGAATAAATAATTATGAGTCCAACGACTTGTGTATGTATTTCTTAAAAAGTACACATTTGCCATTATAAGTGGCTCATGTCATAATGCACAATAAGTTATTTCCATTTTACATAAGTTGGTAACTAAACAGAATTGTTTAAAACTTAATTCATTATGTACTAATATCTAGACTGAATTTTTTTTCTACTCAAAGCTAACAAGCTAACAGTGCATTCATTAGTTTACAAGCTAAGACATTAACATGTATATTTTTTAGTGCTGTATGTTTTTATCATTGTCTATTTTAATGTCTGCTTATTAAAGGCTTGAAAGGAGTGTGGGCATTTCAAGTTGGAAAAGTATCAAGTGCAGCACAGAAGTGTCAGAGATATACATGCCATCATTCTGCTTTGACATCAAGTGCAAAGTACCAAAGGGACATCAATGAGTTGCACCGATGCCCATGTAGTGATGATAGACAAGGCAAACAGTGGAAAGATTATATTTGTTCATATGGTTACCAATGTTACTCCTTATCAACAGTGGCAATGAAGATTCTGTTCCGAAACAATGTCAGAAATATGGTGAGTCACTGTCTTAACAGTGTTTAATTTATTGTTCTTTGCAAAGCTTAAAGCCTAAAAAATGTTCTCCTATTATATGTAGCCGAGTGGAGAAGAGTATAGCTTAAAGTTTCATATATCAACTCAATAAATTCAGGTCTTGAAGGCTATAGCCTCTATTTGGTTCTATCAGTGTTGTATAAAAAGGAATAGTAGAAGAAATTGGATCATAAGACAAAGTGTAAGAAACAGTTGTAAGAAAAAGGAACCAGTGTAAGACAATGGACAATATCTGAAAAGATACAAATAGTGCAGGTTCACAATCCTAACATTTAATTACGCAGCTAACAAACGTTAAATAACTCTATAATTACAGGCTATGACAAAATATATTTATCTAACAATAGAGATGCATAACCACCACATAGTACATGTCATGCAAATGGCAGTTACAATTATATTGTAGGCCCTATTTTTTAATATAAGAGAAATCATGTGGCAATGTTTTGTAGTGCATACAATGTCTTACATTCAGAATCAATGTGAGATGTGAGGGCTTACATACTGGTCTAGAAATTACTATTGTACTGATATGTATATGGTTTCAATTCAAGATGCACCCATAGCAGGACAGTTACTACAATGGTATAAAATATAATCACCGTTAGTTGATACTTGTATAATTTATTCGCTATCTTTTTAAGACAAAAGCACATTCCAGAATGTTGTAATTACTTTATTACAGCTGGTAATATTATCTTAACTCTTTCCATGCCAGGGGGTTTTCCACGTTCGTGCCAGACCTGTATTCGGCCAATGGAAATTTTTTAGGGTGCTCCTACCTATTAATTAATTTTGAATACATTTCTTTTAGCAAGATAGTTGTATTTCATATCAAATTAAAGGAAATTAGACAGAGAATAATAATATGTAAACTATAAAACAATATAACAAGTTAAATTTTTTAGGTAAAATTGTGAGATCAAATTCTTTGTATTTTTAAAATTGCACACCAAATCTGAACTTATCAGACTACCATTCGGTCTGTGTAGCTATATCCTATTCTGCTTCAATCCCCAAAAATTATATCCATTTTTGATCATAATGGGTTTTAAATTTTGAAAATATTCCATTTTGTTACAGAGTTATACCCATTTTGTAACGTTAGGAGTATTCTTATCTGAATACTCTCCGTTGCCATAGTAACAAAGTGGTTTTGAAAAAAATTCATAACTTTTGAACAACTTGAGCTAGAAAGTTGATCTGGGTGTTTTTTTAATCCATTCTCTAGGCTAGAGATACATTCGTGGTATTTTTATATTTTAAAAAATGTTTTGAAATTTTTATGAAAGTGCCGACAGTATTAGTATTACTATTACTATAGCTATGCTATTACTATTTCCATTTGGCATTTACCGACCCATCAGAATGCTGAAAATCATCATTGGAATCAGATTCAAATGATTCATGGTTTTTGTCTGTTGTTTCAGCATCAATAATTAGCAATAAAAGTTCTTTTGTTTGCAAAATAGACTACCTACATGGTCTAGCAAAAGCTGACATGCTTGGAGTGGGCTTGGCCATGGCTTTGTTTACAAAAGGTTCAACACAAATTGAACTATTATTAGAAAAAACACATGCAAACATGCCCTACTTGTTAAAAAAAGGAAGTAGTAAGAGTTATCCTTCCTTTAAGAATAAAAAAGTCGGATTAAGAGCCACGAGAAATGAAACAAACTGCATAAATGATATCGACAGTATACTGTGGGTTGGCACGAACGTAACCAGTCAAATCGACAGTATACTGTCGATTGGCACGTAAAGAGTTAATACATACACCATTTTCTATTTGAGAGTTTAGCTCATGACAGGATAGTTAGCCTACTACACATATTTTATGTATATTCGCTGGTTGGATACTTTTGTATCAATAGCTTATAAGCACTTTGCAGTATGTGTAACCAGAATGGTATAACGGTTGATGTTATGCTCACGTACACAATGGAATCTTATTCCATTTAAGAATTCAGTGGACAGCCATATGTTTAACCATCACAATACACTAATATAGGTAATGAACAGAAATCATCCATTATAAACAACCAACAATGGTTTTCTACAAACAGAAATATAAAGGCGAATTAGCTTATACTTAAAAAGCATCCACATGTGCTGGTGAAACAATGGCACATTTTAAGGATGCGATTAAAACTTTAAATGCAAAAACACATTGGGGCGCTCACTATAAATAGGGATGCCAGAACATCCCAGAGAATCGACCAGCCTGTCGATTACTTGAATTCTGGCAGATTTACTGAGGTCCGAATAGAAGGTCCAAATCCCGGACCAAACACGAAGACTTATGAGTCTGTTAAAATTTTGTCTTGGCTATCTTAGATACACTTTTATATTTATACAAGTTAAATATTTGAAATATTTAAAATAGAGGGGGTTGTGATTCACCCATTGATGATGTGAAAACTCCCTTAATTATTTAATATTACAATATCCTCTAAAGATGCATTCTTGCAAATATACTAAGGTATAGATAAGGAAATCCCTTTTCCGACAAGGTATAATTTATAGCATAAAACGTAGGGTTGCCGAGAAATTATTGAACTTATACAAAAAGCACAAAAATGCTTTCCTAATATCTCAGTATTTTAAGCAGTTGGGGAGACACCGACCATGCCATGTTGTGATAACCTATCCCCAAGGTAAAATTCCAAGACAGTTTTTGGGTGGTAAATGCTGCTATATAACAGCGTGGCCTGTAATGCCAGATAATTAACAATAAAATATTATAAAAATAATATAAAAATGTCAATGTCCAAATTTTGAACTTTAAGAGTTTGGTCAAATTATAAATCTAATTTTGTACCTTGTCTTTACATGTGATTTTATAAATATTAAATATTATTTTTAAACAAGAATAATATACAACCAAAATGTCAATGTCCAAATTTTGAACTTTAAGAGTTTGGTCAAATTATAAATCTAATTTTGTACCTTGTCTTTACATGTGATTTTATAAATATTAAATATTATTTTTAAACAAGAATAATATACAACCTCTTCTTCCCCCAGATATGTAGCTACGAATGGTCATCGACAGGAAATTATTATGTAACAGACCTTTCTTATGCTGGTCATATTCTAATTTCGTCTGACCCTGAGTCTGAAGAAAATAAATTAAATCGTGTGGCACATGACTGGTGCTGTGTACAATCCCATAAGACAGCATTATGTGAAAGGTTTTACTCTATATTTCCGGACATGGGGTGTTCTAATATAGTTCCTTTCATTTCTGGTAAGTTCTTTTGTTTTTATCTAAATATTTTTTTTTTTTTTTTAAATTTGTTTTTATTAATTCTAAATTGAAACCTATAGAATTGTCTGTGCACACTTACCTTATTTCAGCCATCAATTTATTATAGTTTTGGTACAAGTCAAGTTGTTAATGCCATACAATGCATTATGTTACAGGGAAAAAATATTTAGATGGACAATTTTAAAAACTTAATACACTTTCAACCATTGGTCAGGATAGCAAGAAAAATACATTTTACCATGTGCTTGAAATTTATTTATAACTTATTCAATAGTAGACTTAAAAAAATAAATATAATCTTTGTCGGCCTCTATAAAACTATTTCTGTTTAGTTTTAACAATAAAGAAGTTGAAGGCAGAAATTGCATATTCACTAATTCTGAAAGAAGAAATACTTAAATTCTTTTACACGCACTGTTTAACAATCTTTGTCGGCCTCTATAAAACTATTTCTGTTTAGTTTTAACAATAAAGAAGTTGAAGGCAGAAATTGCATATTCACTAATTCTGAAAGAAGAAATACTTAAATTCTTTTACACGCACTGTTTAACTTTCTTCGTGAATTTTAATTTTTAAAAAAATAAATATTTTATGGGCACTTTCAAATGTGTTTGATAAGAATGTTACATTAGCAGACCTGTTTACGCTTACGAATTTGGCATACAATGTAAGATATTAAGATATGTATTAAGATAATGTATTGAAAGCTTTTGTGATATACGATTTTAAGAGGTTGAGGGTAAACAGGTCTGCATTAGTTGTTCTTTTTTGTTAAAGGCTTTGGTTTTGATGTTCCTTGGCATCTAATTTTTGTTTAACTCTTCAGTGCTCGAAACAAATTCTGAAACTTTGTGAAACCTATCAAAACATTTCCTTGTGTTCTTTTCCTTAGTCACTGCAGCTACACAATCACTACATAAACACTCAATTTACACCACTTGTGATTCCTGACCAAAAAAATGACTTCTTTACATGTCAGCCCAGAGATGAACATTCCATATTTTACGTACTATAAGACACACTTTTTTTCTTTGAAATATTGCCTCCGAAATTGAGGTGCATCTTATAAAATTATTTGGAAGTTATTTTTTTTGTAAAATTGCTTAGAAATTAAGGTGTGTCTTGTAGTCCATAGCGTCTTATAGTCCATAAAGTACGCTATAGTTGCAAAATGATATGCATAGGACCTTAAATATGCATGCTGGTGTTTGTGAAATGAAGACAAGGTGATTGCGCTTCAAACCTCTGCATAGATCTGGTTGAGATTTATGTTTAATGTAAACACTTTAAAATGTGAATTTCCAGTCAATTTCTAAAATTAAAGTGAACATTGCCGTTACTTTTTTAAACTAATAAATCAGGTTTCCAAATTTTACAGAAGACCTTAAAAGTCGAATTACTTATAACATTAGATCATGTGACATAAAAATACTTTCAACCAATATTTATTTAAAAAATTTTTTTTTAGGAAATGTCTACCAAATTTTTGCAAACGCTGCAACATCTATACATTACGTTACACTAAATTTTTTTACTAATATCGCACCCCTATAAATTGTCATCAAGTCTTGCATCCCCTCAAAAAGTAACAATGCATTTTAAAATTTGAATATAAGGGACTTCTAATTTATTAATTTACTTTCAAAGAGAACTGTAGTAGATGTTATAAAATAATCTTTTGATTTATTCTTATAAAATGATCTTGTGATTTATTCTTATAAAATAATCTTGTGAATTATTTCATTAAGGAACATATTAATAAAGAAATTTATATATACATATATGTTACGGCCAAAGCTCGAAATCGGACAAATTGGGAACTGGCCGGTCAAATCGGGAAATGGCCAATATCGCCTCACATTGACCGGCCAGCATCCAATATTTTCTTGATTTCGGGATTTGGCCAGCCAGTTTGCGAAATGGCATGGGTCAATCGGCCAAAGTCGGAAGAAAAGAGTTAGAGCAGACTTTGGGTGTTTGTATACCGTAATGATAATCACATATTGATTTTAATTATAATCTAAACTACCACATAAGTTTAATATAGTAAATTTTCAAATAAGCTTTATTATTATTAAATTATCAATCTCTATCATTACTTTTTACAACAAGATGATCTTTTATGATCTTTCGAATTAGGCCTACAGAGCAGTTTATTTTTACATTTGCAATGATTTGTGAAGCACTTGATAGTGCACTTGCATCGAGTGGTCACGTTTCATTGCCTTTAGAACTAACCTAGCAGCTGAGTTTTGAACTTTCTGTAGTTTTTCTATGAAATGTTTTAGTGAACCTGACAGAGGAGACTTACAATAGTCAAGATGAGAGAAAACAAGAGCACAGAATAGTGTTTTTGTTACGCTAACTGTACGGTAGTGGTGGATAGTGGTGTATGCAGAAGGACAGAAGTGAGAAAAATGATTCTTGAGAGACATGTTGCCAGAAAGAATATAACCAACGCCAGCCTTAGGTAAACTTTCGCCCTGTGCGAAGCACCCGTTCGGCGCCCCTTTCCCTAATTTCCAAGCCCTTTCGGTTGGTCCCAACCCCAGTGTTAGTATCCACATGAAGAATGCACCTTTCATTGTATGGAAACTCATTGCATGAAAAGCGATTGTTCAAAAAGTTAGAATACCGTTTCTCGACTCTGGACTTGAGGTTAACACTTCACTATAATAAACAAGGGAATTTAAATATTTACTTGGCGCCCCAGATGCCCTATGGCCATGGCGCCCTGTGCGAGGGCACAGGTCGCACACCCTAAAGACCGGCCCTGCAAGATTATGAAAAAGTCTGCAAGTAATTTTCCATCTGTACCCTTCGTCTGCTTCATTACCTAATCCACAAATTGCGTGGACATCGTTGCCACAGGATCCATCCACAAGTATAGGCTGAATAACACTCTTTATCACACACTACACACAATCTGTTCACACTGTTATTAGTCTTCGCCAAATCAAAATTGGCCCAGGGATATCCCGGCACTTCAGGAATTGGCAGGCCAAAGTAGGAAATTCACTAGTAATTTCCAGTACATCGGACATTGGCCACACGACTCGGCCAAAGTGCGAAATGGCCAGCCAATTCTGGAACTGGTCGGGCTTTGGCCGTAACATATATATTATATGCCAACAATCCTTGCCTGCTCCAACAATGCACACATAGACCAGTCGTTTGAAGACTTTTTCAACTATAGTCTTTAATAATTTTGTCTCATTGTTCCCATTGTATCCTTTTAAAATTAAGAAAATATACTTCATTACATTTTACATGTTTTCCTACATTGTTGTGTAAACTATGAATAAGACAAGACCCTTTTTTCTTTATACTTTGTAATTTTCATTTTGCTTCTTTATTAAAAAGCTGCAGCTCTTGGAGATCCTCATTTTACAACTCTTGACAACTTGAGCTACACCATGAATGGGTGGGGAGAGTACATACTAATGGATGTCAAATCTAGAAATTTCAACCTACAGGTAACAGTATATACAGTCATTATCAAGCACTTGTACAAGCCGACTAATTTTAAACAAGTTTGTTAATAAGCTGACCCCTTTAGATATGCTAGGAAAAATATGACCCGCTCATAAGCCAAGCGTTTAAAATAATATGGCAGTAGAAGCAATTTGGTTCTAACGAAAATATATTTTAAAACACAAACTTACACTATTATATTTAACATGGATGCTCCCTTTGCATATTTACTAACCGGTATGTAGGGTAAAATTCTGAAAATTTCAGAAAATAAATGACTAGAGAGAAATGCATTACTGCCTTGTCATGCAGTTTTCAAACCATGCAATTTTTAACTTTATTTTGACTTCCATAAATTACTTCAGCTTATACTGTAGCAAAATCAACACTTTCAAGCTTAGCGATTAAGATCTTTAACTTCATTTGTGGCGCTGAGAGCTGTACTCTTACTCTTATTTGCCTCACTACACTTTATAAGAACCATGGCAAATGCACTTAGACCCCAAAAACCGGCACAGTAGCATTGAAAATAACGTAAGATGCTTTCACTACAGCTTTCGGCAACAAAACGATAAAGGTTATGGGTGCCCCGAGAGCTTGGGAAACACATGCACAAAAACACACTAACAATGTGCTGGGCATTTAAATTCCAGAGCAGCATTTGGATTTATAGCATCTATATTTAAAAATTCATTCCATCCTTTATTTTACATGTTATAGAAAATATGCCATAAAAAATGAGGCTTGTGTGTTAGAATGAACATATCAAGTTTTGGTGTTTGGATTTTTTGACAAATGCAGTTGTTTTGTGTATTGTTTTTGTTTAACCTGTCATATTGTAGCTAGTTTTTGGTGACACTTGTTTCTTGAGTCAATACTTTTTGCTTGAGAGGTAGGCTACTCCTAAATCTCATAACCCAACATGTTTTCTTTAAAAAGCGTGCCATAATCCTCACCTAACATGACACCCATAACATTTTCTCTTCCTCATCTCACTGTTTTAAGAAGAGATAAAAATCTCCTTGTGCATAGTTTGATCCGCGTTGCCCCCTGCCATTTTGGGAACAAGCCATGTGGATTCATCCATTGCAAAGGGTGCCCTTTTGTCATCCAGACTCAACACATACCCCCCTTTTTAAGGGCAGGTTTCAGATAAGGGATGGTTTCCTTTGAACTTGTCACAATGTTGTCTACGCCATTGTTTGCCCCTGCTGCCAGAGTTGGTTGGATCTTGTGTATTCTATCGCCTCTGCCAGCACTAGTCGTCATCACAAATCGATTCTTTAAATTTTATATACCTTTTGTAGCCTACATCATAATTCCCCATTCATCTTAAGTCAGGGGTCAACAATCTTACTTTATTGAGTCATTTTATAAATTTTTCTGAGAAAATATTTTGAGAGCGGCACATGATTTTACACAAGGGGGAAGAAGCCAAATCTACTCCTTACAGAGCAGTGGGTTGCTGTCCACTGTATAAATTTAATAAAAGTTGTTTTTTAAAGAAAATTCAAGGCCATCTAAACTCTCTACCATTCATAATCTGTTTTTAGAGCCGCACAGATATAGTGGAAAATGACAAAGTAACTAATGCCACTGCATTTGTAGCTTTTGCTGCCAAGGAAGGCAGTGCCCCAACCTTTCAAGTTCAATTATCACCGGATAAAACCAGTAAGTAAAAATTCAGGTACATCGTTTTCATGCCTTCTTGTGTTCTCAAAGATTCATGCAAATAAAATATTAAATATTTAATTCAACTTGAAGACAGAATGTTACTTTTGTCTGCTAGCAATAGTTATCAGTGCATACAAATAAGTTAATGGACCAATTTAAAAGTATACAATGAGCACAAGGACTAATTCAAGAAATAATGACTTGAGCCCATAAGAAGACAGAAGAATTTTATTAGCTATTTTCATTGCAGTTGGAAAAAAACAGATTTTGTGTCAAGTGCTATTTCTGAAAGATTTCTTTGTCTATAGCGATGGTGATAATGGCAAATGGAAGTGACATTACTGGAGATTTTTACGGCACCTTAAACTACTCAATGATCACAGACAACATTGATATAAGAAGAGACTGTTCACTAAACAGGACACAAGTTGTTGCAGTTTTCACTTGTGGTAATAATTTAGAATGCTATATTATATTGTTACTTTTTGTTATAAAAAAACACAAAAATGTTGATTCAATGAAACAAAAAATAATTTCAGAAATTATTTCAGTGCTGCATCAAATATTGGCATTAAATAATTTTCAGTGTAAACTGTTTTTTATAGCAGGAGTTAAACTATTCCATTTAACTTTCTTATGTAGGCATAGCTCTTGTCATTGAAGTAGGTGTTGAGAATTTGAAAATAGGAGTAGAAATTGACAAGTCACTGAAGACTTTGACCAGAGGACTCCTTGGCAATTTTAATGGAAATCCATATGATGATTTTCAACTACCTAATGGAACAGTTTTGTCTCCTAATTTAACTGAAGAACAGGTTTTTAACCTATTTGCATCCTCTTGTAAGTAATTTAGTATTATTATAAAATGTATCTTTTAGACACATTATCTTTGAAATTTATACATTTTCAATTTCTTTTGTATATTTACAAGCCTTTATTTTGATGAAATTCCGAAAATATGTAACTAAAAATTGACAACGGTTGAGTTTAAATTCTTTTCTAAATATTTTTTAAAAAAATTTCTTTTGTATATTTACAAGCCTTTATTTTGATGAAATTCCGAAAATATGTAACTAAAAATTGACAACGGTTGAGTTTAAATTCTTTTCTAAATATTTTTTTTTTAAATTTCAGAATTTAATTTTAAAAAATATTTTGCAGAAAATTTTTATAATTTTATTTTATGATAGGATAATAGATCTATATTTTTTAATAAATTAATTTCAACTCATGTTAAGTGTTTTGCAGAAATTCTTAAAACTTACCAATCAAAATGTTTCTTTGTTATCAGATGTAGTGATTTAAGTTTCTCTTCCAAACAGTTTTACTTATGGGGTGTTTAAATCAAACAAATGCACCTAGTGTCAAATATTTTGTTTCAGATCGAGTGAATGAAGCAAATTCGATATTCATCTATGATGCTGGGAAATCATATGGTGATTACCAGCACCCTGAGTTTATACCAACTTTCAGAAGTAGCTTTACAACAACACAAATCAATGAAGCGGCCGAGTTGTGTGGTCTTTCTAGTGAGGACTGCATCTTTGACTTAATTGCAACAGGAAATGAAACCATTGCTCTTAATACCAAATTTTTAACAGAAGAGCATAATTTCAAAATAGAAAATTTAGGTAAATGATTTATTCTGTTTATCTTCAGTATTAAAATTACAGGAAGAAAATCATATTTTATCATTTAATCTTTGTAATAACATACTAAAAAATACTAAGATAATTATGTGTGAAGTTCATTTCCAGCCTGAAAATGGTCATAAAGCTAATTTCTCAACTAGAAGGCTGTGTGACATTTTTGGCAGCCAAATCGATATTATTCACTTGTGAGTGGTCACCGGGTTGCTTTTGTCATTTGCAGCATGCTCTATTCGTCTTTTGCTGGAAACAAATTTCTATGAAATAATTATAGTTAATCATCTGTTGTTTTTATCAGATGCTAGCAGTTACCACACAAACTAAAAAGCAAAAAATACAAAGCAATATCCACTCTCATAAAAGTCTACTAATCCAGTAAAACCCCTTACTGCATTGCTTTTGAAATGTATGGATAAAGCATTATTTATAATTGGAATCCTTTTGTATTTTTCCCACAGAATGCTGCAAGAGTAATTTAAATGTTTCATCTTTTTTTTATTTACAGCAAATAGCTTACCAGAATTAAAGATACTCAGTAATAGCAGTATTCTCAATAAAAGATGGTTTGTTTTTGAGAACCAGATCAACATGTTGAATTTGGAAGCAACTGATGAAGATGGTGATGCTACAACAATGGAATTGCTTGACAACAAAACTGATAGCATCAGATTTTGTAAAAATGGAACTCTGTTTTACACACCGAATATTCAAGAACCTGTCATAATAGGGTGTGTACATGTAGTAGTAAGATTATATTTAAGAAATATACACAGGGTAGAGAAAAGGGACATTAAAAAAAATGCAGCCATTTAGTCTACAGCAAAAAAACAGAGAGACAAAACTTAGCTTAATTATGTGGTAGACAGTTAATGGTTGGTCTATTCAATTTCGGAACACCCTTTATTTGTTGTGATTGAAAATTTAGTGTAATTAAAAATGAAGATCCTTGTACTATTGAGATTGAACATTCAGTAGCATACTTGTATTTGCTTACCAGGATCCAAGCAAAGGATAGTAAAAATGCCTTCTCTGCCATAATGAACATTCCAATCACAGTTTGCCCAATATGCAATGGACATGGTGGGTACAATGAAAATATTGTCAGTGAAGTGGAATATCTAAATGGGCAATTTACAGTATTGAAATGCCTGTGTCTTCCTGCTTACACTGGTGAGTTTAAATTTGTGCAGCTTATTTAATTTTTTAAAAAGACTTTCCTGTGATTAATTTTAGATTTGATCATTCCCTTTCCTCTTAATTGTCCCCTGAATCATCTGTTTTTTAAAAATAAGTTTAGTTCTGCCTTTTTAACTTCTTTATTTACACTTTGCTTGGACATTAATTTCTCATTTAAAATCACATTATATAGAAATATTGCAAGATCTGTTCACTTTATAAGACACTGAATTGATAAGGCAAAATATGGACAAAATATAATGTCAAAAGTTCATTTCATTTTGATTTATAGTTAGCTTGTTTAAAATTATAAATTTCAGGAGAATACTGTGAAATTGAGCTGGATGCTTGTAAGACATATCCCTGTGCCAAGGGACAGAACTGCACAGATCTATCAGCTGAGGAACAAGGAAACATGACCACGGGCTACAGTTGTGGACCTTGTCCCCAGGGTTTTGTTGATATAGATATGAATTGTCTTGGTAAGAATAATTGATTACTAATGTAAATATGGTAAAATTATTGGTGAACATCAAATTTAAAAAAAATTATTTCAATAGTGAGAAATCAGATTGACATCATGCCTAATTTCAATATCTACTGCTTATGTTTTTAACCTACTATAACCTATAGATTTTGGATTTTTTAAATGTAGAGAAATATATATTTGAATATAAATTTAAATTTTTTTTGGTTGAAATTTGTTATATCCGGCCTGATTGTTTTAGAGGGCCTGTTTTAGTAATAGTTGGGTGTTACATTCAATCAATACCCAGTTAAACAAAATTCAACAACACCTAATTATTAAGCATTAATTAAACAAAGTTCTTTTAAAGTTTATAATCCTTATTGTAGTAATAGAATGTAGTGTCATAAACGGTTTATGAAGGATTTGTGAAATGTTTTTTTCCAATAGATTTTCCCAAAATTTTGTAGGGTGGAAGAAAAACATTTGGGTCCATGGGAAATGCTCGGATCCGCAGACCCTTGATCGTGTTTTTCATTATAATAATTTACTTGATGTCAGAACATTGTGATATGTACCATTATCGAATAATCATTCCTACACAAAGGCTAGCAACCTTTTTCCAAAATGGGAACAGTTGTGGGGAGAATGATAAATTAAAATTTGACACACTAAATATTAGCTGTTTAATCATAATATTTTAACTGATGAAAGTTGCGTCTTGGCTAGTAAAAAATTATTAATACAATAAAAAATATCATGCCATTCACAACTTTTTCAAAAATATAATGAGACAACTTGTATTGCTCAATCAATAATAATATAAAATAATTATGGCATCTCTAATAATTTGGATGCTATAATGACTGAATTTCGTTTTATAGTATTGGTAGTGCTATATTCAGAAGGCAAACTTACCTGAGACTGTTACTTTTCTATGTTTTAAAACACTCAATGACCACAGCTATAGAGCTGAATTTTTATAAATACTCTTCTCAGTCTTCAAATATAGGCTACATGAAATATCCTTAAACTTGTACTCCTTGCCACTCAGTATATAACCCACCATCTGCCCCTTCATTAAACCCCTCTCGCACCTGCCCCTTTACTTAAATTACTTGTTCAACTCTAGTTCTACAGAAAGTAAAACTCAACCATAATGTTGTGGCAAACACATTTATTTTGAAAACGCTGTTTTAAAAAAAATTAAAATGATGAAATTGTGATAAAGATCATAAAAATTCAAAGTAAATAGTTTGTAAAAAAAAGTTACAATACTGCTAGGAACAATTACACCTCATGTTTATATTTTTATTGCTAAAATTAAATTTTGGGACAAATCAAGATATTCATTCTTTCTTTACAAAGAGTTCTGTTGTTAAAGAAATAAATAAAATATTGAGATATTGTTATTTCTACATAAAAATATTGTTAAGAAAATCCAAATTTCTGTAACATCATATTCTTGTCAACGAAATTTATTTTAACTAATCATGAAAAATAATAAAGTATATTTAATTTATTGAATTATTGTGAAAGCCCTATTAAGTCACCTAATTAATTTCAGTTGGCTTACTGCTAAAAAAATTAAGAAAAGGATATATTTTAGTGATTAGTTGTGAAGTTTTGTTTTGAAATCAATTTGAACTCATGGAAGAAAATCTAACGTTGATAGCCCCTAAATTGGAACATTTTAATTATTTATGAAAATAAGTTAATTTTTTTTACAAACAGCTTTATGGGTTTCTGTAATCTGTGAGAAACCAGCAAAAGCAGATTTTTGAGTTAAGTATGGGATTAGTTTTGCTTTGTCTTTAATTTATCCACCTCTTACAATTTTTTAATGAATACCTTGTATATCTTATTTAAGCTTGGTGCAGATAGATCTGAACGATTGTTGTAAATTAAATATTTACAATTCAGAACGGTTACTTTTTAGATGCTTTTTGAACTAATACTTTGTTTTATTCCTATTTTAATATCATTTGTGCATAATGGATGTATGCTCAATAGCAAGTGTCTGATTTCACTGTTTCGAGATTCGAGATTTGTTTATTCAGGTTTTATTTCCTACTAAAAAATTCTTCCTTTGCTGAACACAGTATAATATAAAAGGTTATTTGGTCATTGCAAGGGATTAACATGAAAATAAAACTTATCCCTGCTATTTGTTGAGACAGATGCATTGCCATCTTCTACATGTAAATCTCCTATGAAAGAGGTCTTTGATGTGATCAATTTAAGACACTCATCTTTTATAAACAAAATGTAACGTTAATATCACTTCACCCGCAGACATAAATGAATGTCACAATACCAGCTTATGTGATCAGCTTTGCATAAATACAGAAGGTTCATACTACTGTCAATGTGGAAATGGATTTGTGCTCAGTGCTTCAGACAACTCATCATGTATTGGTATGTCCCACTTGCTGTCATTAATCAATTCTTGTCTAAAGTATACCAAACAACACTCATTTTACTCTTATAATATAAATTTAAATATTTACTCTTAATGCTTATTTTAAATTGGGGTAGTGTTTTTTTTTTTTTTTTTTTTTGGGTTTTTTATTTGGTGTTTTTTTTTTTTTTTTTTTTTTTTTGGGGGGGGGGGGGGAATACATTTTAAAAATCGGATTTAAAAAAGATTTTTTTGGAGAAAGTTGGTACTCCAAATCAATATGATTTAAGCCAGTTTTTTCGTTCTAGGACAACCTGGCTTTCTTGCATGTCAGAGCTTTAACTATTCTTGGATGAATACAGTTTGCGAGAATCATAGACAATGTTAACAATTTCATAACCGATTGTTACAGACCATACACATTTTCCATTTTAAGTCTATTACGGTGGTTCCCAAATGGTGCTCCACAGAACCCAAAAGCCTCACCTTCCGCTCCAGGAAATACCTAAACATTATTAACTTGTAAGACATTAGTAGGAATTGTGTACTCACCTAATTAAAGTAATTCTATAAAGGGCTCCGCTAATAAAAATTAATGGTAACCATGGATTATTAAAAAAATTATAAGTCAAGAAGTTATCAAATATGTTATGCGTTTTGATGTACCTTAAGAAAGACAATAACTTAAAAACAAAATTGTTTCAATAGTTAGAAGGTTGTAGCTTCGATCCCCATTATAGCAATTTAAAAAAACATTTTAATTTTTAACTAGATGGAGCCCGCCAAATATTGGCGACAGCAATGCGTGAACTTCCCATCTAATAAAGTTACTTGACAAAAACGTGAACTCAATTTTGCTACCACCCACCTCACCCCCCTTCATGATACGGCACACTTTTTATTTCACGTTGACCCGCAGCTTAGCAGACGCCGCGAGCTTGGCTGGCAAGCAGGGGTGGTGCGGGGGGGGGGTAGCTCCACCGCCTTGCACATGTCTCGTGAACTATACAAATATAGCCCACCCGCGGCTTAGCGGACGGCGCGAGCTTGCTGTGATGTATCTATATAGAACCTGCGTGATCGTCTTGTTGTTTGCCCTAGTTTCTGGCGAATTACATATATATAGATTAATTTCATTTTATTACTAATCAGATTGGCCAAGGTTGAAATTTAATTCCTCATGATTAAAGAAAGAAAACATTTTGAAAATCACTATTTCTTCTAATCTAGTCTTTTGTTTCAGACATTTACCCAAAAATAATTGCTTTGTAACCCCATTTGAGGTTATGCCCCATCTTCTGGGAACCTGTGCTCTAGAAACCTGTCAAAATACTTCTATATTAACCCTAGTAAGACATGTACATATATACAAACATGTATGTATAAATAAAACATTTGCTTCTAAATATTTTGTGATGGATTTGAAAGTAGAATTGGTAGAAATGAAAAAACCAAGGTGTAATTTTGTTTTCTCTACAGCCGGTCATACCAGACTTTTGCTTAACATGCATATTATTAGCTAGATATCTATGACTAGGTCTAAGAAATGTCTCAACTAACCTATTTTTTTTTTTCATTCTTTAATAGACAAACATTTAAGTAAA
Source organism: Lymnaea stagnalis (assembly GCA_964033795.1). Lineage (NCBI taxonomy): Eukaryota > Metazoa > Mollusca > Gastropoda > Lymnaeidae > Lymnaea > Lymnaea stagnalis. The sequence continues at coordinate 36,767 of CAXITT010001564.1, forward strand.
GCAGTTTTTATATAGTTAAATTCAGTTTATATTATAATTTTAATTGATTTAATATTATCCATAGAATAGCCAGGATGGTGACTTTCCAAGGATAAGCAAAACCCCAGGAAATGAGAAAAAATAGTTAAAACCAGTTATTTAAAATATTAAAAAATATTAGTGAGTTCCCAATTTTCATGTTTGAACCTGATACCTAAAAATAATCAGTGCAGCCCATGGGATAGCCAAAATTTTAGCCCATCCACCCTCTTGCAGAATTTTTTTGGCCAAAATGCCATCCTTCAATATAAATATAAACGGGAACTTCCAGTGCAGACCACCTATTTCCCCACTGCTATGAATACATGTTTTTAATAAAGCCACTTAATATATCTTGTATTATTCAATTTAGCTATTGCTGGAAAAAACTGTTCAGCCTGTCACTGCTTCTCAACAAACACTCATTCCTGGTTGGAGACAACGCGTCAATGTATTTGTAAAGAAGGATGGACAGGCAGTGATTGCTCTACAAAGATTGATAACTGTCTCAATCACAGCTGTCCAGCTCACTTGCAATGTCAAGAGAGAAAATTTGGCTACGACTGTGTTTGTTGGAATGGCCTTAAACCTGGACCTCTAGGCACTTGTAAAGGTTAGAGAATTATCCTTTTGATAGACTTTCTTTCTACTTGCATTTTAATCTTGTGGAGTTATTTTTCTTGTTTACACACGTAACATTTTAAGATACTGTGTTTATCTTGTGGATGACGGAGGTGGGTTGACAATGTCGCTCAAATTATATGGTTTACAGCATCTCCTTGGCTGAGTGAAGGAGTGGGTGGGTGATGTCAGATCAACTTTGTAGTTTTATGCTTATGTAAAGAGTTAAGACACTTCAACCTGGATTTTGTAAGCATTTATTATTTAAAAGTTAAATCTACTTTTTTTTGATAATTTAAAGATCACAATTTTAATACTAACATATTTTAATAACAAATAGTTTTTTAAACTTAAGACTTCCTATCAAAGATGAATTAAAATCCACTAAAAAGTAGAAATTAGTTTCAAATTTCTTAAAATGCATTATGCAAAGAAAGTCTGTGTAGAAAATATTTTAAAACATTTAATCTTAGAATAACCTATTTCTTATTTATTAAAATATTATCCCAATTAAATATAACTATTAAAGAGAAGTTAAAAATTCATTTTAACATATTTTTCCTTATTTTAGACTGCAACAGGACTCTATCTAATTCCAATGGATGGATAATGACCTCAAATTACCCACTTGATTATGACAATGACACATTTTGTACATGGACAATTGTCAGTCCGGGTTCAGATACTACAATCACCCTCAGGTATGAACTAGTTTGTATAAATAAAACTGTCAAGCTTAGGCAATTAAACATATTACAAAGACTGAAAATTCCTTGTACTTTTCTATGTTAGAAGGCATGCAACTCTAGAAATTGTTCAGTAAACCCAAACACCAATAATTTGAAAACAGTATGTACTTAATTTATTGAATATTACCTAATATAAAAGCTTCAATGAGTGATGTTACCTTTATTTCCTACAACAGTATCACAGAATATGAAGTTGAGGGCTGTCCAAATGATTATTTGAAGATCTATGAAGGAAACAGTACACAGGACCAAATCTTTGGACCATTCTGTACTTCCGGTCCAGGTGTACTCACAACTACAGGAGGCGCATTTCATTTAGTATTCACGTCTGATTTTTCCATAACCAAAAGAGGGTTCAGAGGCTTTTACTCTATTAAAGGTTAGTCGATCTCTCTATCTTCTTGTGTCATTAATGGACTGATGAATTCGAAGGATAAAATACACCATTCCTTACCACCCAAACTTTGATCTTGCACTGAATTATATACCAATAATAGTTGACCTTGTCCTGGTCCCACCACCTGCCTTGTAACCTTGTGTGCTCCAACATTGACCTCACTTGAGGCTCAACTTCCCTGGGATTTTAACACAAGCAAAAAATAAGGTTGCTAGATCAAAAATTAAAAAAAAGAAACAAAAAAAAGAAATTGAATCTGAAAAGAGGCCACATTTTTTTATATAAATTATAAAATAATTTTTTGAAACTTATTTATTTAGGTGAAAATCTCCATATCCAGGTCATTATAAATTTCATGGTTAGAATTACTGGAAGATGTAACATCAATTTTGTCACCTTTGAAGTTGATATTATGTTTATTAAAGTCACTAAATCTGAAACTTGTTTTTCTTAGAAATGCTTTGACAGCTTTAGTGTTTTTTTTTTTATTGAGCTTGGTAAAATTGATATTCTTTAGTTTGTCTGATACTATATTGTCATTTGAAGCAGATTATATAAATTGGGAAGGTTAAAACCAAAAAAAAACAGTTTTTAGCCATTCCCTTTTGATGTGTGCTACATTTAACACTCAGTGTGGCACATTATTGATGTTGCCTGTGTTGCAAAATTCAATTCACTAACTTAGTGTTAGCATCAGATACTACACTGATCAAAATAATTTTTATTTAAAAGATGTTTTGTTAAGGATTAACTAAACTAGCTCTGACCAAACCATCTTCATTTTCTTCACAATATTATTCCACAGAATGGATTGCTGATTTTTACTTTATATCATTTGGGATCTTTTCTAACCATTTTTTTAGGATGTTGCACAAATAAATAGTCATAAAAAAAACTGTAATCTCTTGGTTTCAAGTTTTGTTTAATGTTTTACACCTGAATTGAAGAATAGAGATTACATTAGTATTGAACTTTTTCAACTTGCTTTTATAATTATTTCATATCATTTCCATATCAAGTCTCCCTTGAGTTCCTTTAATAAAGTTCTATTAAAAATACCTGATAGTTAACTGAACTTGTAATTTCCAGATGTATGTCTTGTTGAGAAATGCTCTCACAACTGTGAAGTTCTGGCCTTCAACCCTAGAGTAGAGATATGTACATGTCCCGACTGGATGATACTAGACACCTATAATACATCCAGGTGTATTGAGATAAATGGTAAGTCTGTCCTCATTTTTCTGAAATATAAATAGATGAAATGTTGACAGATCTACTTTAGTGTGCTAATTTCTTTTAATGACAAGCAAGGTTTTTAAAAAAATAATAATAAATGATTTATCAATGGGTTTTAATTTAATTCCTCAACTTAGGCATGCATTGTCAAACATACTTTTTAATGAGGTTCGTTGTCATTATACAACTTAATAAAAAAGCAATGTTTTCAGTCTGTGCCACACCTAATGACTAAAACATGTACTGTGTTAATTTTCTCTTGCATGGTCTTTTAGATAGCATTTCATGGCAATAATCTTGATAGTCTTGGGTTAACTCTATTAGGATAAAAACAAAAGTTTCCAACTAAAGTAATTTTCTGCTATCAATGTCCTGGCACACTGTTTTTGTGTCAAATTTTCTAAATAGAATTTTTATCTGTTAATAATTATTCAAATTGTTTTAATGACAACTTGACTTCTTTTGTTTTTAAAATCAGGCTGCAACACAATAATGACCGCATCAGGACCTATCGTTACACCACTGTTCCCAAAATTCTACCCAGAAAATGTCAAGTGCTTTTGGAATATTTCAAAAGGCAATAACAGGGAAATCACTATCAGGTATTTTTATAAAACATTGCTCATTGCTTAGGGTTCCTCTTTATTTACCTGTTATATAAATTTTTATTGGTTCTTAAATTAAGTTATTCTTCTCTTATTTTGTAACTGTCTGAAACTATAGTATACTAAGATTAATGAGCTATGTGATTAATGGTGAGCATTATCTATGCATTATAACCAGTTAATTTTAAAAATATTATTTTAGTTAACAAGTAGGTCTTATATTATATGATGTAAACAATTATAAAATAGCTTAAAACTTTTGTCATGACTTCTGCACAAAAATAAAAGCCAAAACTGAATGTATGGGACAATTTTATTGATTTAAAATGAAATTATATCTATGGATGTTCATTAGTTAAATATTTTTTTTGTTAACATTTTCTTGACAACAATTTTTTCTTGACAACAATTTTAAATGTATTTCAGTTTCTCTGACTTTGAGATTGAGGAGCAATGGGACTGTGGTTACGATTCAGTTGAATTCCTAGATGGTCCTGAGGCAACTTCACTGGGAAAGTTTTGTGGAGGAATAGCTCCAAACATCACATCAAGGAACATTTTCCTGTTGGTAGTGTTTGTTTCAGATGATTCTGTTTCTGGAAGAGGCTTCAAGGGCAAAGTCACCATCACTTAGATTTATTTGAATGTAAGCAATTATTAGAGAATGTGTTCAAGTATTTTTAAAGACCTGGGTGACACAAATAACAAGCATAATGTGTCCAAGTAGGCAATGATGCCATGTGACCAGGGAATGTCAGGCTCACAATGACATGCTGACAGCGAATTGTTTTGTCAAAGTTGTCCTCAAAGCCATTTGGGCTGTCCACCTCTGATTTAAACGGTTTTGCATTTAAAATATTTCTTTTCTTAATTGGTATTTTATTATTAATGTTATTGAGCAATGTTAAGATATTGCATTATACTACAGGGCTTTTTTCAAATAAAAGTTAGGGGTTTGATTTATACATGGATCACATTTTGCAAGGTATTTATTCTTTTTAGAACTTTTAGAAAAATGTTTTTTGAGGAAAATTTGCAAATAAATTTATATTTTCCAGCACATTTTAAGGCAATCATGTATATTTTTCAAAGAAAATTCAAGACTCTTTAATGTAGTTAATAGTTTCTTGGATTGATACAAGAACTTTTACATGTTAATATTTTTTGCATCTACTTAAAACCCATCTTGTACTTTGTTGTTAATAATTTGTTGGATTTTTTCAAGACACTTTATTTTATATAATCTTATTTCAACAAATTGTTGGATTAAATGCCTTTTGTAGTCAACAGTTTTTTGATCTATCAAGATCTTATGTATGTAGTTATCAATTTATTTGATCCATTCAATTCTAGTTTGTTGTTTGCCAACAGTGAGTTGTCAGTAATTTGTCTGTTCTATTTTAGTATTTTGCTCATATATCTGAAGTTTAGGCCTATACATTTTTCTCTTGTCAAATTATTAATTGTACAGTGTGCTGGCAAATAGCAGCAGCACATAGATATGTTTATTGACTGACTTTTCAATGGGGGAGGAAATGTGTTTATTGATTTTGTTAATGAAATGAATTGTAAAAACACAATGTTAACAGGACCTTACGTTTCAGTTGTTAGAGCTATTTTTTGTTGATCTTGATTTTTCTTTCTATGTACAAATGTATAAATATCAAATAAATTTCATTCAAGAATTTGAACATAAAACAAATTTGTTGGACAGTTTTATTTACCTTTTGTGTTTTAATTTAATGTTAATTTCTATGTTATTAGTTACCAGTGGCTATTATCAAAAGGGTATTTCATTCAAGTAAATGATAAATATTTAATTAAATTAACTATTGGCAATATTTCATAGATACAAGTATTACCAAAAATGTAATAATTAAATTATCCATATGTCATACAGGTAACCAATATTTCATAAAAGTGACTTGTCAACATTTCTTACAAATAATTATTTATAATATTAAATATTTTAACAGACTATGAATAATAGTTTATAAAAATTTATAACTTCATCCGAATTTGTAATACATTAGATTGTGACCAAATTTCTTTAGTAACAAATGGTACAATTTTTAAAAAAATTTGACTCTTTTTAAATTACCATCATATATTAGCCTATATAAAAGTGGAAATGTGTGGACATGTTTGCGGTTTTGTTCTGCATTTTTTCTATATGGATTGATGGATCTTGACAAACTTGGCACGTATTTCCATCATTATCCAGAAGGAACTCTTGGGGAGGGTTATGAACTTTTTATCCTTTCTGAGCTGGAGGCCAAAATGTTGTTTTTCTTATAGTCTTTGAGTTATATAAGCTAAATAAATAAAATTACCAACAAATGTTTAGATGGATCTTGACAAAACTTAATACACATACACTTTATTATCCATATTCAAATACCAAATGGTACTGAAGTCATAACTCCTTTGGGGCAAAGAGCCCCATTTCATTTTCCTAATATAAGCTACCGGTATATAAATATCAAAAGGCTTAGACAATGATATAGGTTCTATGTGAATGGATCTAGGCCTAGCTTTGTAGGAGTATCCTTCATAGCCCATATTGAAATCTTGATGAATTTGAAATAACATCCAATCCATTCAGGGCCTGTCTCAAATTTTCCAGAAACTTTTAATAGATTTTAATGGGACATTTTAATTTTAACTTTATTATTTATCTGGCCGAGTTTTATAGGGCCCCCTGTCTCGGGTAAAACTAAATCAGTACAATTATGGAATGGGCCATCACCCAGGCCCCTCTTCCAACTTAAATGTAGGTAGGCCTTCAATTATAGTAGTGCATTTATTTGTATAACTTTTCTTATTTGAAAAATAATTAAGCAGAAAAGTCATTTTTTACAGGATTGGAGGAGGATATTAAATTAATCTAGAAAGTTCCAGAAAAAAAGATTGTTTTACAGGGATATATAATGGGATCAAAAGGCTCATTGAAATATTAGCTGAGTTCTATTCATTTCTATACTTTCATGGGGATTTTCTCTAAAATACCCTTCATAATCCTACCGGGAACATGAAGCAACCGAGGAACAGGATCCTAAAGGGGAACGCGTAAACCGGAACCCTATGTCAAACTAAGTTATATTTATGTGAATGTAGACATATTCAAAACACAAATATCATTGTGTACTTGCAAACGTAATATACAAAGATATATTTGTGTATGTGCGGACATAATTATTCAAAACAGAATCAGGTGTGTTCAATGAAAAGTTTTCTTCTCCACGACCACAGATGATATCTCAGAATATAGCCAATGTATTAAAGATTCATAATTATTACGAGAAAAATTACAAAGACATTTTAAAAAAGAGAAAAACCTAAATAAATTTTTCATTATGATTAAAATAAAGTTTTTTTTTAGCCACGTACATTGTCTTAAAATGTTATTGACACATTATAACGCTACATCACATGTGTTATAGCATTACGATTTTCTTAAAAAGGCAATCTCAAATGTTTTGAAATTGACATATTTTGATTGCCTCGCAATCAAGATGTTTAAATTTGCTTTCTAAACAAGATGAACTTTAAGTGATATTTGTGTCATGGTTTTATTGTTTTTGTTGTTACAAGTTTTTAACATGTTTAAGTTGATACAAAAGTAAATTTTTAGACTGCAGATATGAAGACAATTGACAATGCTTGTAACGAATTGATGAAGATTTGTATTAAGAAATTGTATGAAACTTAACAACTTCCACATACAATCAAATTTCAGACAGGGTTTCTTTCAGGCATATCTTTGTGGGGGGGGGGGGGGGGGGCGGGGCCCCCCCCCCCCCCTCCCCCCCCCCCCCCGCCGCCAGCACGCCCCCCCCCCCCGGAAAAGTCAAGTCCCCCCTCCCTTAAAACAAAATGTGTACAGAAATATAAATTATATAAAATATCTTTTTATAAAGGTCTACAATTTTAATGATAGTTCTTGCTGAATAAAAAACATGCGCATTCTTTTTCAAATTATATTTAATCATAAAAGTACGACTTTTAAAGTAGGGACAGATCTAGATCTATGTGTTAATTATATTGTATGATGACATTAGCTTTTAAACAAAACAAAATATTTGCGTAACTGTAAATTTACTTGCTTCCATGTGTGTTGAGTTATGGGGTACCACGCTATATAAGAATAAGACCACTTATTCTTCTTCTTATTATTATTAAAATGGAAACTTTAAAAAAAAAAGATATATTTAAAAAAACTAGAATTTTATGAGTGCACACGAAAAGTGCACATTTTATCACCTATTATATCGAAAGCGTTTGTGTTTGCTTTAAATTTGCAAATTTTGTAACAAGGTTTCCTGAATGACAAAGGTTTAAAAAATTCGTAAAATTATTAATTTTTTTTAATAGACCAAAAAAAAAAAAAGAAAAGCTTTTTTGTTAACGAAGATTTCGAGTATCATGTCAATTCTATGAAAAACAAAATTGTTGGTTCTAGTTTTAGAAACAAATTCTTATTTCCAATGTACTCAATTTAAATTAAATTCTGTGGATTCGGTAAAAAAAAAAAAAATGGGATATCGAAGAGGCAATTTGTAATTTATCGGAAAAAGTTATAAATTAAAAATAAACATTTCAGTCAACTGAATTTTGGGAAATATATACTTTGGTTGCTTACGATTTCTCTTAAAAAGTCACACATAAATATTATATAATTTCTTTTGTAAACAACTCATGCTTCTTAAAATAGTTTTGTCGTTCATTTACGATTGATCATGACCAGTTTTCAAAACCCATCAAAATATGTAGACCTTTCTAAAAAAAAGTTTTTAAAAATATTTTTGACTCTGGCAAAATTTGGAAATATTTAGAAAAGGTAGACTAATTATTATAGGTAAGTTGTTTTTTACCATCGTTTGCGTTCAGCATATAAAATCATGTTTGCAGTGCTTTTTAGTGATGGAATCTTTTTAATTATTATTTTTATATTATTTTTTAAATTGAAAATTCATTTATTAATTACGTAGCTCTTAAACACCCCCCCCAAATCAGCCAAAAAAATAAAAAAAATAAAATAAAAGTAAATTAAAATAATGTAAATTAAAAATAAAAGCCATATTACTTTTTTGGGCAATAAGAAGCACTTAATGTGATAAAATACGTTTTTGTATTTTTAATTTTAAAAAAATTCTGGGGACTATAAAGATTTACGAAGCAAGAATATCTAGGTCTAAAGCGTACCCTCAAGGGTAAAACAACTAGAATGACTATAGTTTACGTCCCGCTGGTACGGGATTTAAGATGTCTTTGATCATCATTATGGCTAATTTTGGCACTTCCCACCCGTGAAACTCAACCTCAAAATTGTCTGAAGGAAACAACAAATTCAAGTATGCGCCAAAATGCACCCTTGCATTTTGAATTTGCCTGACTGTCTTTAGCACCATACATGTCTGCATCCTTGCCGCACGCTGACCAATGTTACAGTATAGGAGTGATAATAAGCTTGTGTCAAATGATTACACTAGGGCCATGGGCGCCCGCAGAAAACTTTCTAGGGGGGGGGGCAAAAAAAAATCGATTAACTTTCCGGGGGGGGGGGTTTTTTTAGTAATGTTTTAATGTAGTTTTAATTTACTGTAGCGTATTTGTATGGTGAACGAACGGACAGGACATCAGCTTAGTTACTTTCTCTTTATTTTCTCTTTACTTTAATACATTTTTTGTCTATTTTTGTCTAA
>CAXITT010001564.1:46413-64737 GCA_964033795.1 Lymnaea stagnalis
TTTCGTTATGTCCATCATTGATATTTTCATCTGCTGAAACTTCGGGTGGAAAATCTGAAGATAACTTGTAGTCTCCCATCAAAGAAAGTGGATTTTCTTTATCTGGTACTGCAGGGCATTCTAATTTCCTACACACTGTAAATATAAATCATATTACATTTTTTTTCTTCTTGAAAAAATATTTTTCAAGACGCTAAAACAGATTTTAATAAGTAAATTTTAGGCTTTATGGGTGTTTATTGCTTTACATAATGCTTCCAATAGAACAAATTTTGTTTATTCTCATTTAAGTGTTGATGATGTTGGTTCCCTGTTATAGAGTGCTTGTTTACATAATATTTCTTGTGCGTGCCCTCTGATTGACCCCGCATGAGACGCTGTGTTCACAAAGGGGTGTGGCGTAGTCTTTTGATCTAGATCTATTCCTGTTTATGCCGCCAACCACTAAAAATAATTAATCTGTTCCAAATAGTATTTTGTAGAATGAATCTGATTGTTCTAGAAATGCCATGTAGCTTATCGAAGGCAGGGCTTAGGCGTCGGTAGACCCACCTATATAAGGGATTGACAGGCACGGACGGAAGACGGAGATTTTCAGATAGATTTTCTTAACATTACGAGGCGTGTTTTATTCTTTGTGTATTTGTGTGCTCATATTATGTGTTTATTTCGCATTATTTATTGGCACATTATTCTAACTGTGTTAACTGTGTACTGGTACAAGATCTATCATACTGTAAGTTGAAGATTGTCATTATATTTTCTTTTCTTTTGTAATTATCTTAAGCCTTAATAAATCTTATTAATTGTAACTAGAAACTGTTTTGGGTCGTATCTTTCATATTGTTGATTCTATGGTATCGTCCTTTGTTAGGCACTGTTTACAACGAGCCAATTAAATTAAAATAGGAGATTAATTTCTCACAATATAAGTCAGTGCGTAACATTCCCAAAATTATTATTTGATCTACGATTATTTCAATGAGTTTTAAGGCTTTACTTAACCTCTACATGGACGTATGCATCAATGGCTCCCACAATACTATTGTTTTACGGAGTCATGGCCGCTTACCACAAACTCTTGCTACCAATTTAAATAAGCTAGTTTTATAAATTATACTAGCTGAAATTCCCGGATTTTCTCGGGAATAAATAGTCTCAAGTTTAGCATAGCAGCCTTGTCCTTAAATGAGGTGTTGCATAATTAATTAATGGGTACAGTTGGAAACATTGCTACGATTTAATGCATTTAAATTTTTTTAAAATTTAAATTTTTTTAATTAAAAAGAAAGTTTTTGATTTCTAATTACTAGTATTAAAATTATAATCTTAAAATTATCGACACAATTAAAATTATCTGCTTCGTTTAAACACCAACATGGAATGCTTACAAACCCCGGTTGAAGTGTCTGAAATCTTTACTTATCAGCTTATTAGTATTAACCAGTATAATTAAGAATCTATTACGTTTAATGAATGATACTTATCACCAGAGGCGTACCGTTAGCTAGAGTTTTTTTTGGCTGGGGCAAAGATTCATTTTAAAGAGTCCTTTTTTCCATTTTTCAACTCTCAAACCCATTATTTTAATTAATAAAGTAATATCAAAGCACATTTTGGCGCACCTAACTAGCTGGCGCTTGTGAACATCTGTCACCCCCCCCCCATTTTTCGCTACGCCTCTGCATATCACTTCTATAATATCATTTTACTTTATTCAAATCGCTGAAATGTTAAACAATAATTTATCAAGCGATAAAAAATGATAATGAATATTTTTTGTATAGCTGTGGGTGAATTCATTTTCATTCGAAAGTAAAAACACCCGGTCAATGAAATTGCACTCTCAATAATAAGTCTCTCTAAATGAAGAATCTCTCTCAATGATAAGTCTCTCTCATGGTGGACAACCCTACCACAAACCCCGACATGTGTTGCGAACGGACCTCTTTAAGTGTGGGGAATTCGATTTTGCACAAGGAATGTTTAAAAAAAAAGGAAATGTATGGAGAATTAAAGATTATTCTCAACATATCAAAGTTTATCCAATTTTCTTTGGATCACAAGTTAAGCATCCAGTAAGTCAAGTAAGTAGTTATATTTATGTGTTTAGCCTAATAATTTAAATTTTAGTTAAGAACTATTCACTGCTACATTTTTATGTAAATTAAATCTCTGTTGAAAAAGACACCCCCAACCTCCTCCCCCCCCCCCCCCACCCCCAAAAAAATAAAACAAACCACACGCCCGAAAAAAAAAGACAAATAGTTGTAGAGATACTGCCTATGAGCGACAGATTTTTAAGGCAGGTGGACGTTGAAAACGTGGACAAACTGTTCTGCCTTGATTCTTGAAACACGAAAACTGGACATTGCACAATTTTAATGCTTGTATCAACTTTGCCCTATAAAAATTAACATTTTTTACATGGGATTCATGAAGTTAAGGTCAAGGTCAACATTTCGTATATTTGATGGAACGATTTAGAGAGGCAGCAATTAACTGTGGCCTGAGTAAAGGGTAAAAGAACCAAAACAAACGTTTTTTAGCTTGTTAATAAAAAGGAATATCAAATTTAACTTTACTGTTTGGTTTAATTATTAAAAAATATTGAACTATATTTAATAGCAATATTTCATGATTTTTTTTTTTTTAGTGGGGTAAATTTAACTTTTCATTCGCAACAACTTTGGTTGTCTTGGAATAGAAAAGGTTACCACCCTTAGTCTAGGAATGATTATTCATTAGGATTCGTTTCACAGCGTTTAGATATCAACGTTAATTAATACCCAGCACAATGTTTTGTTGTGATGAGCAAATCTGTCTTACGCAACGCGTACAGGAACGACAATCATTTTTATGCGCCCATAAAAGTTTACTTTAGACGTTCATGACCGACCTAGGCGCAGTGCAAAATCACGACAGCTCTTACAAGGAAAAAAAGGAATTTTGGTCAACATATTCCGATTCTCCATTAATAGAGAACATCTAGGGTAAATTACAGCTAAATTAAGATAGATAGATAGATAGATAGAAAGATAGATAGATAGATAGATAGATAGATAGATATATATATATATATATATATATTTAGCAATCTTTACAAAGTAAGCTGGCTTATCAAAATTTTTATAGTTCTAATAATTCTAGCTTCAAATGATAAATTTGGATGCATTGCAAACAGGATCAAGACCTGGTAGAAATGGATTGGGAACTCACCTAAGAGTCACCTTTCACCCGCTTCGAAAATAATATGTAGGCCCTATTTATTGTTCAGCAAAAAACAAAAGTACATTAACGCTGTCCCTATGCGTCCTTGCTTGCTTCGAACCTCGATTGTAGTAATTCACAACTGGTTTATAGCCAGTTTTCTAAAACCAATAATGGGTTAACCAAAAAAATCTATCTAAAATAATTAATAATATTAAAACCAAATAAATAAATATCAATGAATTTGTTCTACCTTGAGAATTTGAAGATTCAAACCAAGATATAGAGCGGGCGTCTGCGCGCCTTTCTGAATAATCCAATTCTTGGCCACAGTTGTTTAAACTGAATCCAAAGAAAAAATTATAAATTTTTTTTTTTTTTGTAATTTACCTTTCAGTTACAATTTTAAACAATCACAGCAAACAGTTAGTTATATACGACTATGCGGCGTCTTCGAAAACATTTATGATGAAAATTACTGCAGTTTCACTTCAAACCGTGTTTTATTTCTACCTGATAGTGGGATGCGTTATACGTATTTATGGAATTAACAATCTGTGACTCTAATTAGATATAGTAAAGTTGGGTTAATTTTGAAAAAAATGACTTAATTTGATTCATTGCTAGTACGACTTTTTACAACATGTAAAAGAACTTGATTAGGAGTTTTTCAAAATGAAGATGTCTGAAATAAGATTTGTTCAATGGGTGCATGTTTTGGTGAGCATATTAATTGTGTAGCTGTTGCTATATGATTATATGCTTCACATTTGTGACGTATTGGGGTTAAAATATATCTTTTATTTATTAGGTTTTACATGTTTGATAAAAACAAGTCGTATACAAAAAAATCAGTTGCTACAATCACACAAATGATCAATCACATACAATTACACAAATGATCAATCACATACAATTACATAAATGATCAATCACATACAATTACATAAATGATCAATCACATACAATTACACAAATGATCAATCACATACAATCACACAAATGATCAATCACATACAATCACACAAATGATCAATCACATACAATCACACAAATGATCAATCACATAAAATCACACAAATGATCAATCACATACAATCAGACAAATGATCAATCACATACAAACACACAAATGATCAATCACATACAATCACACAAATGATCAATAACATACATCCACACAAATGATCCATCACATACAATCACACAAGTGATCAATCACATACAATTACACAAATGATCAATCACATACAATCACACAAATGATCAATCACATACAATTACACGAATTATCAATCACATACAAGCACACAAATGATCAATCACATACAATTACACAAATGATCAATCACAAACAATCACACAAATGATCAATCACATACAATTACACAAATGATCAATCGCATACAATTACACAAATACCAACAAAAAAATGTATAAAATATTTTTTTTTTCAAAACTTAGTTTTTCGGGTTTGTTTAAATATTTTCGCAGCGACTACCCTATAATTGATAAAACTCATTATGTTTTACTAGCATTACTTTTTTAAATTCTTTTTTTTTTTTCAAATTTATTTTTAAGATGCTTACTAACAACTGGAAAACTTTATTCATTAATTAAGGAAGATTACATAAAAGTATAACAACATTACATTTACTTAAGATAATCACATATTTCAATACATTTAAGTGATGTGATATGTGTTCATGCAAAGTAATTAAGATCATAACATCACTATGAATTACATTTGAGATCAGCTCTGCTGCAAAAATTGGTACACAAAATATATATTTAAAACAATTTTCACCACATCTTCCACCGTTTCCTGGTAAGATTGATAGAGAGTCAGCATTTACCTTTTCATTTTGTTAAACAGTTGATAAGCTACTGGCCATTTAAATCGATCGCGGATCATTTTGTATAATTTTTATTATTTATAATTTGCAGTTATATTTACATATTATAATATTATTTTAATTTTTTTTATACGTACAGATATGTCTATATATTTCTATTTTAACAGTCAAAGAAAATGTAACTAGGAAAACTGGATTAATCACGATTTGCCGTCACTTCAGTGATACCACTTTGGTGAAGCCAATCCATTGACGCCACTTCGCTGAAGTCTATTCACTGATATCATTTCGCTGACGTCACTTCACTGACGCCACTCCGATAGAGCAAAGTCATTGATATCACCTTCAATGACGTTGTTTCGCTGACGTCACTTCACCGTCACCGTTTCTCTTCCGCCAATTCACGGACGCCACTTCGCAGACGGGAATTCATTGACGCAACTTCAATGACGCAACTTCAATAACGCCATTTCGCTGACGCCACTTCACTGACGCCATTTTTTCGGCTATTATAAAAATTATTCTAATTCCAATGTGATTTTTAAAATTTAAATACACGGAGGAATTGTGTATTTTCAATAATAAAAAGATTCTATAAATTTGGCAAAAGTCAAAATTTATTTGTGGGGTTTGTTTCCTACTTCCGCAAACTCTGATAAGTTGATTTAAGTGAATGAAAGTGAACATCTTTTAAAAAGTGAATTTTTTGTGTGCACAACTTTCGATAATACCAGGCGATTGCGACAACACCATAACTTTAGATGTTACCAGGCGATTGCGACAACACCACACCTTTAGATGTTACCAGGCGATTGCGACAACACCACAACTTTCGATGTTACCAGGCGATTGCGACAACACCACAACTTCCGATTCCTTTAAGACGTACCGCTTCATTTGCCCAAACTATACTCGAGAGAATGGATTTGACGACCGGGGTCGAAATAATTTACTGGTGTTTGTTGTACACTAATGCTCCGTGCCATGGATAATCGACGATGTACACTTTATCAAATGGCTTACTAAGCCGATCCTGGAATGGCAGACTTTGCTGCATTTCTCGTAGGAGAACCTTGATTTCTGGGTAGACTGGGTTCTCCACAATGTTCTTATTGTTGCAAGGGCTTCGTTTCGTGCATATTCTGCCTTTTTACTCCTTCAAATACTGCTGTTCGCCAGATGCAACGGTGCTCAGCGATGATCTCCTCCCATTCATTGGTTTCTATGTTGGCTTCCCTCATGCTCCTTTGCATATTAAAGGGCTGCTTTCGAGCCTACTAAATGAAATACCAAAACGAGGTATATGGAAGCTTGAATTAGAAAACAGGACAAAAATATTAGGACTTTCGGCATAGAGCCTTCTTCAGCTCACAGGACGAATGAAGATATCACAAAGAACAGAGCACAGTGTGTGTGTGTGTGTGTGTGTGTGTGTGGGGGGGGGGGGGTATGAATTTTAAAAACATTCTGTTTCGGGGCGGGGTAGTGAATTAATTTTTGCTTCTTCAATGTTTTAGATAACAAAAATGACCACCAAAGCTCACAGGACGAATGAAGATATCACAAAGAACAGAGCACAGTGTGTGTGTGTGTGGGGGGGGGGTTATGAATTTTCAAAACATTCTGTTTCGGGCCGGGGTACTGAATTAATTTTTGCTTCTTCAATGATTTAGATAACAAAAATGACCACCAAATACTCCTATGTATGGATCTTGAACAAACTTACTACACATGCACTTGATTCTCCATATTCACATACCAAAAGGTAATGAACTCATAATATTTATTCCTTTGGGGCCAGGGGTCCCTTTATATTTTCCTTATATAAGTCTTATGAATATCAATAGGCTTAGACAACACTATAGGTTCGGCGTAAATTGATGGATAGAGGCCAGCTTGGTAGCAGTACATTTCCTAGTCCATACTGAGCTATTGGTGGATTAAAACTAACTAAATATCCAGGGTATTGGGATAGCGAGGGAACGGGATCGCACTAAAATTGGAATCATTATTATTATTATAAGTGGTTTTATACAGAGTGGTACCCAAGGCTAGGGCTGGGCTCATCACACTGTACATACAATTTAACAGACATAATAAAAAACTTTAAAAAAAATTAACATACATTAATTAAATACAAAAAAAGGTATATTTAAAACTATTTACATGTCAAGCCATGGACGACACCCAGCAGCATCGTTTTTCGGTCATAGGTGGAAATCAGTAAGGATAGTAGAGTTTAATGAGATGTGTTTTGGGTGCAGTTTTGAAGGCTGTGATGGTCGGTATATTGCGGATGTGTAATAGAAGAGAATTCCATTGTTTGGGGCACAGAAAGAGAACGATCGTTCAGCGAATGTTTTTGTGCGAATCTTGGGGACAGAAAGAATACGCATGTCTGCGGAGGAGCGAAGCTGTCGAAACGGTCAATAGATAGAGAGAAGTTCGGTTAGATAGGAAGGGGAGGAATTCGAGAAAAAGTTGTGGCAGAGAGCAGAGATTTTGTAGTCAATCCGTGCTTGTACAGGGAGCCAATGAAGTGAATGAAGTAGTGGTGTGACGTGATCACGTTTTTTTTTTGCCTTCAGAAATAGCCCAAGAGCTGAGTTTTGAACCTTTAGTAATTTTTCTAAGAACTGTTTCGTTGAACCTGATAGAAGAGAGTTACAATAGTTAAGACGATAGAAAACTTGAGCAAAGACTAGGGTTTTTGTTACACTAACTGGGACGTATTTGGGGATGGAGCTGATCTGACGAATAAGGTGTATATGCAATGCGACAAATGTGAGAAATATGATTATCAAGAGACATATTGTTAGTCAGAAAATAAACAAGATTCCTCGCGGAGAATGTAAAATGTAAATCGCAGTTGTCCACAAGAAATAAAGTGGGGAGAGCAGAGTTAGAGGGTGATTTATGATCGTGATTGAGGAGAACTTATGTTTTGTCATCGTTAGCTGTCATTAAGAATCGGGATCGCAACGGTAAACGGGGAGCGAAATATTTACATAAGTTTTAAAAAAAAACTATTGTTTTTGTATGTATATAAATAAATACAGGGCTTTTGTGTAGCAGAGCGAACCCGAAATGCGCACTGACGCATTTTTTCAACTGATTTTGCTAGTAAATTTTGTCAATTTTATGTTTCGTCCACCTTCACTTAAATCACCCTGTCCATCGTAGTAGGTCGGTGAACAAATCATTAAAAAAGCCAGGTACGCATGTCGATATTTCTGAATCTGATTTTGAGAAGCAAGGCCAAACTACACATTTTATTGAAAAATGATTAAAACCCATATAAAAAAAAATAATAATTAAGGGACCGAATTTAGACCAGCCAACTCCACGACCACCCCCTCCCAAATCGTCACACAATTGTCGTATAATTTAGAAACCATCATAATAGTTTGTCATAATATTTCGTCATAATATTTCGTCATAATAGTTCGCCACAATAGTTCGTCATAGTAGTTCATCATAGTAGTTCATCATAATAGTTCATCATAATAGTTCATCATAATAGTTCATCATAATAGTTCATCATAATAGTTCGTCATAATAGTTCATCATAATAGTTCGTCATAATATTTCGTCATAATAGTTCGTCATAAGAGTTCATCATAATAGTTCGTCATAATAGTTCATCATAATAGTTCGTCATAATAGTTCATCGTAATAGTTCGTCATAATAGTTCATTATAATAGTTTGTCATAATATTTCGTCATAATAGTTCGTCATAACAGTTCGTCATAGTAGTTCGTCATAAAAGTTCGTCATAGTAGTTCGTCATAAAAGTTCGTCATAATAGTTCATCATAATAGTTCGTCATAATATTTCGTCATAATAGTTCGTCATAACAGTTCGTCATAGTAGTTCGTCATAAAAGTTCGTCATAATAGTTCATCATAATAGTTCGTCATAATAGTTCATCGTAAT
Organism: Lymnaea stagnalis; assembly: GCA_964033795.1. Lineage (NCBI taxonomy): Eukaryota > Metazoa > Mollusca > Gastropoda > Lymnaeidae > Lymnaea > Lymnaea stagnalis. The sequence continues at coordinate 55,417 of CAXITT010001564.1, forward strand.
AGTTCATCATAATAGTTCATCGTAATAGTTCGTCAAAATAGTTCGTCATAATAGTTCGTCATAACAGTTCGTCATAGTAGTTCGTCATAAAAGTTCGTCATAGTATTTCGTCATAATAGTTCGTCATAATAGTTCGTCATAATAGTTCGTCATAATAGTTCGTCATAATAGTTCGTCATAATAGTTCGTCATAATAGTTCATCATAATAGTTCGTCGTAATAGTTCATCGTAATAGTTCGTCATAACATTTTGTCATAACAGTTCGTCATAGTAGTTCGTCATAATAGTTCGTCATAATAGTTCGTCATAATAGTGCGTCATAATAGTTCGTCATAGTAGTTCATCATAGTAGGTCGTCATAATAGTTCGTCATAATAGTTCGTCATAATAGTTCGTCATAATAGTTCGTCATAATAGTTCGTCATAATAGTTCATCATAATAGTTCGTCATAATAGTTCATCATAATAGTTCATCATAATAGTTCGTCGTAATAGTTCATCGTAATAGTTCGTCATAACAGTTTGTCATAACAGTTCGTCATAGTAGTTCGTCATAATAGTTCGTCATAATAGTTCGTCATAATAGTTCGTCATAGTAGTTCATCATAGTAGGTCGTCATAATAGTTCGTCATAATAGTTCGTCATAGTAGTTCGTCATAATAGTTCATCATAGTAGTTCGTCATAATAGTTCGTTACCCGCTCCCCCCCCCCCTTTTTTACGGTGCGTCACTTTAAAATACATGACAACTAAAAGAAATGGGTACAGGCCCTATTATTCTTTCATAAAAAGCACACTCACACACTCACAAACACACCCAGTTATTGTTTGAATGAATTTAAAGGAATCTAGATGCATCAGAATAAACTACCTGTGGCGTAGCGTCTTTGAAAATTTATTTTCTAAACTTACTTTGGCCTCCTCATCTTTTCCTTGTGTGAATATAGAATAATGAGATAGATGTGAGTTATTTGACCACCAGGCCATGGAGGTACGTAATAATTCTTTTTTAAGTGTTGCATTTCAAGATGTCGGCCTGCAAAAGAGTCAAACTATGTCTACTGAGTTAAATAACAGAAATCTGTTTTTCAAAATGATCCACATTTCTAAATATATCTCACTAGGGCTCAACCGAGGGCCGCTTTTTATATCAGGTTTGGGTATTTCGAGACCATTACCGTCTAATGTTACACAACAAAAAATTCTTATTTTCTATAAAATATCCCGGCTTTAAACAATAGGTCTACAGACAGTCTTACTCCCTACCTGTCGGCCTTTAAACAATAAATCTACAGACAGTCTTACTCCCTACCTGTCGGCCTTTAAACAATAAATCTACAGACAGTCTTACTCCCTACCTGTCGGCCTTTAAACAATAAATCTACAGACAGTCCTACTCACTACCTGCCGGCCTTTAAACAACATGTCTACAGACAGTCTTACTCACTACCTGCCGGCGTTTAAACAATAGGTCTACAGAAAGTCGTACATCATACCCGTGGTATTTTATTGTTTCATATAATAGTCGCTTCCGAAAAAAATTCCACATTTTTTTTACCTGAGTTCAACCGTTCACATAGTTGGATTCGATACTCACATATTTGGACTACTCATCGCTGCCGTATGAGAGGGTACTGAGAACGAGTGCAAGACCAAATGACGATGTATTCCAACTTTTAAAAAAGTAGTTGACTTTGTCGCTTCTATTCTTCATGGAATGTGATCTACTGTTTGTAGACCCGAAACGTATGTAGGATCCGACTACTTCTGTAGAGAGTAGGCATCTCGTCTTATGCTATGATACATTCCTCCAAACTAATTCATCTCGCTATAAGTAGAGAGTAGGCATCGCGTCTTATGCTATGACACATTCCTCCAAACTACTTCATCTCGCTATCAGCAGTACATTCCTCCAAACTAATTCATCTCGCTATCAGTAGAGAGTAGGCATCGCGTCTTATAATATGACACATTCCTCCAAACTACTTCATCTCGCTATCAGTAGAGAGCAGGCATCGAGACCTCTGCTACGACACACACCTCATTTTATTAGCTGGTCAACATAATTTCTGTCAGCGTGAGATTCTCCGCTTACAATCTGCTTTCGAGTATTTCCCGAATAAATTGAGACCACATCTTCAGCACAAGGCTGTTTAAAACAAATAATCTTCGTTTAATTAAGAAACAAGACAAAATAATTATAAGTTGGTCATTATGTCTGTCTTGGTGTACGGGTGTTTATATGTCTTCTACTACGGATATGTGAATCGTGCCAAAGTCACCACGATTAAATCCCATTATTATATCAACTAACCTTGATTTATTGGATATTACAACATTCCATTCAATGGATATGTTAGATATCATTAATACGATCCGCTGTTATGTATACAATTGATCTCATCATTACTTCCGCTCACCTGGATATTCCAAGTTGACCATTAAATGATGCATATATGGTCCGGGAAGGCAGGCTGGGGCATCGATATCAAATATTACCACAGAATAGTAAGTGTCGTTTTCTGTAAGGTAAACAATATCAACCTCATTTCGAATTGATGATTTTCAATGAAATAGATGGTATCGTCTTTATACAGATATCATCTTTTGAAAATTCAAATTGAAAACTTTTTTTGGAAACATGTATTTTAAATGTAATTTAATTTCCACAGTCTAAATAAGAAATGCTTGCTAATCTTAATTTAAACAATAACCAGACTAACATTTTTTGGAACTATTTTACAAAGAAATGTAAAAAATAAACAAATGTTTCAATGATTTTTTTTTTAAAGATTGGATTTTGTTACGATTTGATCTAACACACGTGTGTGGCGCCTACATATAAAATAGTTGGTGATTGCCATGCATTCATACATAGCCTATGCTTATTATTATTATTCATGCAAATACATTGAAAAGCATTTCGATTATATTGCACAACTTGTTTTTAGTCTTGTGAGTCTTTGAGTTTTTATTTTCACTTTAACTTGACGTCTGTTTCCAAGAACTATGCTTATTATTATTATTCATGCAAATACATTGAAAAGCATTTCGATTATATTGCACAACTTGTTTTTAGTCTTGTGAGTCTTTGAGTTTTTATTTTCACTTTAACTTGACGTCTGTTTCCAAGACCAAGTTTAATCGTGGTCGATGTTGGCGCTCCTTTCTGTGCCAATTTTTTAAATTTCTATTAAATGACGAGGGAAATGACGGTACAAAGGCCACGACTAAGTGATGACTGTATGTGTCTCATTGAGCTCGATAACGCCTTCTACGTCAGAATTTGTATACCATCTTTTCGAACAACTGGATCATCTAATGATATCTGCTTTGCCATCCACCATTTGTAGCCTTTACGTTTGAGCATGGCACGTCCCAAAGCGGCACTCTTGTCTTCTGACGTGCTCACAATACAATGGGTAGGGACACAAGTTGTAGGATTATAAATATATTGGAGAGCACGGGATAAGTAAATTTCCAGTTTCATATTATAAATACCTTGCAAAGCATCTACAGGTCCTGACATTTCAAGCGTCATTCGAGATTCAAAGAGCATTGGCGAAACCATACCGACATATACTTCACTGTCATTATTTCCTGGCCTGGGGCGGTATTCAAATTTCCTGACGATAATCAAAGATAAAATTGATTAATATCCATTTAAATTGTGTTTATTGACCCGTCAATGGGTACATAATGTGAATGTTATCATGTTGTCATCAGCAGTTGGTACATGAGGGGAATGTTATCATATTGTCTTCAGACTTTAGACAGTGGGTACAAGAGGCGATTGTAATCAAATTGCTATCAGACAGTCGGTACATAAGGTATGTTTTGGCGCCCAATTTATTTTCATTCCTCTTTCAGGTGAATGAACTTAAGCTGACCCCATGTTCGGATGATCTATTAGCAGATGGAAATTACTAGTTAATGTCTCACTTAGAACTCAGCTACAATCAAATAAAATCTATGGTGAGTTTCATGATTCGAGTTTTTTAAAATAAAATGGCGGGAATCCATTACAATGCGTAGCCGATCTAGAATTGTCTAAAGAAACAGGCTATATATTTTCATTTCTTTAGTTGGCTGATGAAGGCTTTATGCCGAAACGTCCTTGTTTTTTGTCCTGTTTTCTTATTTCAAGCTTCCACATACCTCGTTCCGCTTTTTCATTCTATATAAAAACGAAGGTTTGAACGACAGACGAGACTACTGACTAGAGTTATTTTGAACATGTGCATTTTTCGCTTGAATGCTTTGTTTACTGAGTGTGTGTGTGTAGATTCCTTTTCATGATTGTACATTTTTATAACATTGCATATTCTTCGTTCTATAAGGGTACAGGCCAATCATTATACTGTAAGTCAACAGCTTTAATCATATTTCTTTTTGATTATGTAATTTATATTTAACATATATAAAATTCATTATTTGTTATTAGCCCCTAGTTTGAGTATCGTATTCTTTTATTTGTTTTTAACATATGGTATCGTCTTTTGTTGTGTACTGTTTTAGAACGAGCCATACGATTAACGATATAAGAGATTAATTTATTCAAACTGACAACAGTGCGTAACAGGTGATTGTACTCTTATTGTTATCAGACAGTGGGTACATGAGGCGAATGTTATAATGTTGTCATCAGACAGTAGGTACATGAGACCAATGTTATCATATTGTCAGTAAAAATGGGTCGATAAGGTGAATGTTATCATAATGTCATCAGACAGTGGGTACATGAGGTAAATGTTGTCATATTGTTATCAGACAATAGGTACATGAGGTGGATTTTATCATACTGTCATCAGACAGTGGGTACAATATTATAATGTTATAATATTATCAACAGACAGTGGGCACATGAGTTTAATGTTATCATACTCCCACCAGACAGTAGGCAAATGAAGTAAAAGTTAACATACTATCATCAGACAATGGGTGCATGATGTGAATGTTATCATACTGTCATTAGACAGTGGGTGCATGATGTGATTATTATCATACTGTCATCAGACAGTGGGTGCATGATGTGAATGTTATCATACTGTCATTAGACAGTGGGTAGGGGGAGTCGGGGCACAGTGGATCAAGGGGCACAGTGAATCAAGCGGCACAGTGAATCAAGGGGCACAGTGAATCAAGGGGCACAGTGAATCAGTGGCATTTTCTACCAAATCACCGGTGCTTTTTTGTTGATGATGTCATCATTATTTGCGCAATTACATCCGCCAACTGAATTCATACACTATTGTCATTTCTAACGTCAATTTGAAATTTTACAAGGTAAAGTATGTTTTTACTATCAAAAGTAAATTTTAATACCTTCCCTAATTTTATTTCACATGTTACATTATTTAGATTTAACAAATTCAATGTAATTCATTGGCATTATTGACCTAGTGGCATTTGTTCAAACAATTTAACAATCCTTTACATGTAGCAGAAAATTCAATTTGTTTATTTTTTTAGTGCGGGGCACAGTGAATCGGGGCACAGTGGATCATTTAAGCTATTGATTCTCTGCGTCCCATTTATTCTCCACTGACGCTAAACACTCTAGTTACGCCGCTACCACTGGCTTAGAAAGGAGGAGGGAAAGGCTGTTCACCCAGGTGTATCTGTCTCTGAATACGGAGATGCAGCATTTTCGGACAACTTCACAGTTTATGAAGTGAAAGGGAGAGCGACACAAATATTTGGACCCCATGGTGGCCATAACATTAGCTACGCGTCCAGGCAGTGTATCTATCGTCACCAAAATTATCGATTATTTTCATCTGGTTGAGGGTTAGACATTGAGGGCGCCGATCAATCTTGCTTTTATTTAATATAAATATTTAATATAAATAAAAGCATAACGAAAATCACAATGGTAAACTAAGTCAACCAGGAGATTATCTCTCTGGTAGGAAATACACTGGAAGACGTGGAGGCCTTCACATACTTAGGCAGCACCATTGACTTAAATGGTGGATCCGAAGCAGATGTCAGGGATAGAATTAGAAAGGCTATGTCAGCATTTGTGCTATCAAAGAAAATATGTGAGTAAAAGGAGCTGACTCTTCAAACCATAATCAGTTTTTCAACACAGATGTTAAAATAGTTCTACAATATGGAGCCGAAACGTGTAGAAAAACAGAGCGCAATACACAGAAAGTACAGACCTTCATAAATACTTGATCATGAATATAAAATGGCCAAACACCATCTTCAACAAATACTTACTATATGGAACATACAAGGAGCCTATTGCTGAAGACATCATAAGGAATATATGGATGTAGATAAATAACACTATCTGAAAACCCACATATAACATCACCAGACAAGAAGGCCAAAAAATACTGCTATTGGCAGACACACAAATTATGGGATACACATGGAAGCAACTAGAACGGAAAGAGAAAATGGAACATTCTTGTAGACGCCCTATGCCCAAGACAGGGTAAAAGGCACAATTAAGTAAGTAAAAGGAATTGTGAGCGGTGAAGGGGTTTTTTCCCCAGAATTTGTTTGATTATTTCAAAATCAAGAGGAGCATTTTAGAGTATAGTTGAACTCAGTGTTTCTATTAGACTTTTTGATCAAGGGAAGGAAATTCGTAAGGGTCTGGGGAGGAATTATTGTGCTTGTTCCAGACGTAAACTTAATTCACTCCAATTTTGGCGTGCCCCAGGGTAATCGTTTGGAACAAGCTTATCTCCAACCCTATACTGTAAAATTGATCAGCTTTGGAAAGGTGTCTAGAAATTGGGGGTGCTGTAGACAGTTTTGCAAATGACAAATGCAGGGGCTCCTTTTGGCACATACTTGTATTCAGTGTTTCTTTCAAATATTTTGGAGTTGACATTTTAAACTTTCACTTGGGAATCACCAAAATTATCAAAATTATCAATGATAATGATAAAAGAAATCTTTAATGCCGCACCAACAGGACATAAACTAAATTCATTCCATGTCTGGTGCCCGTAAGGGTATGTATTTTTAATAGCCTAATATGCCTATTAAATCTTTATAGTCCCTAGAGATGTTTTGATAAATTCAAAATTCAAGAATGAATTTTAGTCAATACTTTAATTTAGTTTTGCTACATTCTACACTTTAATTTTAGTTCAAGAAAATGTAGGTGTCACTAAACCTAAGAAGCATTGTGTGAGCTCCGCAACCCCTTACACTAAACCTAAGAAGCATTGTGTGAGCTCCGCAACCCCTTACGGGTTCAGTTGGCCTCGGATATTTCAGATGTGATGTGGATATTTTCTTCCTTATACATCTCTCTATGTAAGGTGGGAGAGAACAAAAGCAAAAAGTGGCAATTGTGGCCTCGAAAAGTCGACGGCTCTGCTCGACCTGCTTGTGTTATGTAAATATTATTTACATTAATTAATAGTAATTTGACTTCCATTAAAAAAAAAAAAATACTCAATTTTCGGGGCTCAACTACATAGGTAATACGTTGTTGTTGTTTTTTTGCCAGAAAAAATGGATTCCGTCACAAAAATCACTGCCCTAAATCATTTTTGTGTGTCTTAAACGCAATGAACAAAATACTTATAATAATAAACTTACGTGTAAAAATAACCTTTTCTCAATATTTACAAGATTTACCAGAGTCAAAAACTAGATACAAATTGTTAAGTAGAAAGATGTATACATTTTTTATGGGTTCTCAAAACTGGTATCTCTTATAAATCGTATACGAACGCCATTATAATGAAAAGAAGCTATGAGTTTTTTTACAAAATAAAATATAAAGTTCCTAATATTGAGTGGATTGGTGAACTAGGGGGCAATGTTACAATACAGTGGATACCAGGGCACGTCAACATCAGTGGAAACGAGAGAGCAGACACTCTGGCGAAAACCGGGGCTGCCCAGCCTCAGCCAGAAGTACCAATGACTTTCTTGGGAATTAAAAACTGGCTCGCGGATCACTTCAGGCAGAAGTGGTATAGGCAATGGGCTGACAACACGACCGCCAGAGGCGTCTATTCAAACTTGGCCACTCCTAGCAAACAAGACCCATGGTGGGGGTTAGGACGCAGAACGCAGAGTTTAGTGACGCAGATGCACACCGAGCACTGCCCCTTGCGCACATATTTCTGGCGGCTGGATAACAACAGGGATCCTACCTGCCGGCATTGCAGCCTGGCCCCGGAGACCCTAGAGCACCTGTTGACCGAATGTCCCTCACTAGATCTCCCGGGGGAAGCCAGGGCGGTTGGAGGACCTTTTGTGAGGGAAATGTTGTATGGCTCAGCTCAGCAGAGGGAGTTGATAGCCAATTTACTAGCCGAGGTCTTAAGAGAGTAATCTCAGATCCTCACCAGAATATGTGTGTTAGTTAGTTGATTGAAATTTTTATTTTGAATTACAAGCAACTGTAACTTTTTCAGATGAATTACAAATTGCCACGTAGGTATACTTTAAAACGTTTTATTCACAAAATCTACAGAATTTATTTTAAATTGAGACATTAAAAATAAGAAAAAATTCTAAAATGAGTACCAACAAAAAAAAATGAAATAGGCGTGATAATCGAAAAGGTCTTTAAAACAAACTTCTTTAAAAAAAAAAAAAATTCCCATAGATTCTTATCAAGGAAAAATATCAATTTTTTAAACTCTGTGCAACTTGATGGGACAGTTTGTATATTACTTTATTAAAAAGGACAAAGGGATTTGGTAATGTAATAAATGAAGATTTATCAATTTTTGTAAACCTGCTATTCAGAAAACTTTGTTACAAAAGGAGCACATTAAATTTAAAGAAAAGTCAAACGCCTTCGATATTTGATGAATTGTGCACCATTTGTATGAGCCCGTAAAATTCTTAGTTAAAAAAAGATATCTCAATTTTTTTTAAAGATTCCATTTGATATAACTAAACATTCATGGAATCGAGTTCATTTATAATAATGCTAATAAACTATTTTTTTTACAGCCTAATATCATCCCACAATTTATGATTAACTTAACACATATCCCTACTTTAAATGTAATGATTTTATAATTAACTATATAAATATAAATGAATTGCGAATGTATGATACTTAGCAAGAACTATGTAATGGTATTTAAAGTTGTTATTAAAGTCTTTTCATTTGTGAAGTTGCAAAAAATAAATGAATAAAAATTCCGTTAAAAGCGAACAACGGTAAGTACGCGTTCGGTTTGTAATCAGGAGCGGCGAGTACAATATCTCTAATAGAATACTGTAAGTATTTAACAAGATTGGCCTTGTATGTACGGATCATCAAATGAAATCAAACCTAGCGATATTTCATAGATTCAACAAATTGTAATCGGTTAAATGCT
>CAXITT010001565.1:14802-39420 GCA_964033795.1 Lymnaea stagnalis
TAATTGTATGTAGTCTTCATTTAATTGTATGTAGCCTTACTTTAATTGTATGTAGCCTCTATTTAATTGTATGTAGCCTTTATTTGATTTATGTTGCTTTCATTTAATTGTATGCAGCTTTCATTTAATTGTATGTAGACTTTTTTAATTGTATTTAGCCCTCATTTAATTGTAGGTAGCCTTTATTTCAGGGTATGTAGACTTTATTTAATTGTATGTAGCCTTTATTTAATTGTATGTAGCGTTCATTTAATTGTATGTAGCCTTTCTTTAATTGTATGTAGCCTTCATTTAATTGTATAAATCATTTATTTAATTGTATGTAGCCTTTATTTAATTGTAGGTAGCCTTAATTTAATTGTATGTAGCCTTACTTTAATTGTATGTAGCCTCTATTTAATTGTATGTAGCCTTTATTTGATATATGTTGCTTTCATTTAATTGTATGTAGCTTTCATTTTATTGTATGTAGCCTTTTTTTAATTGTATGTAGCCTTTATTTAATCTGTGTAGCCTTACTTTAATTGTATATAGCCTCTATTAAATTGTATGTAGCCTTAATTTAATTGTATGTAGCCTTTATTAAATTGTATGTAGCCTTTATTTAATTGTATGTAGCCTTTTTTAACTGTATTTAGCCTTTATTTAATTGTAGGTAGCCTTCATTTCAGTGTATATAGCCTTTATTTCATTTTTTGTAACCTTTATTAGATTGTATTTAGCCTTCATTTAATTGTATGTAGCGTTCCTTTAATTGTATGTAGCTTTCATTTAATTGTATGTAGCCTTTATTTAATTGTACGTAGCCTTTATTTAATTGTATGTAGCCTTTGTTTAATGTATGTAGCCTTTATTTAATTGTATGTAGCCTAAATTTAATTGTATGTATTCTTGATTTAATTATATGTAGCCTTCATTTAATTATTTGTAGCATTCATTTAATTGTATGTAGCCTTCATTTATGTGTATGTAGCCTTCATTTAATTGTATGTAGCCTTTATTTAATTGTATGGAGCCTTTACTTAATTGTATGTAGCCTTTATTAAATTGTTTGTAGCCTTTATTTATTATTTTGTAACCTTTATTAGATTGTATGTAGCCTTTATTTAATTGTTTGTAGCCTTTATTTAATTATATGCAGCCTTCATTTAATTGTGTTTAGCCTTCATTTCATTGTATGTAGCCTATATTTAATGTATGTAGCTTTTATTTAAATGTATGTAGCCTATATTAAATTGTATGTAGCCTTTATTTAATTGTATGTAGCCTTTATTAAATTGTATGTAGCTTTCATTTAATTGTATGTAGCCTTCATTTAATTGTATGTAGCTTTCATTTAATTGTAGGAAGCCTTAATTTAATTGTATGTAGCCTTGCATTAATTGTATGTAGCCTCTGTTTAGTTGTATGTAGCCTTTATTTGATATATGTTGCTTTCATTTAATTGTGTGTAGCTTTCATTTAATTGTATGTAGCCTTTTTCAACTGTATTTAGCCTTCATTTAATTGTAGGTAGCCTTTATTTCAGGGTATGTAGACTTTATTTAATTGTATGTAGCCTTTATTTAATTGTATCTAGCCTTCATTTAATTGTAGGTAGCCTTATTTTAATTGTATGTAGCCTTACTTTAATTGTATGTAGCCTCTATTATATTGTATATAGCCTTTATTTGATTTATGTTGCTTTCATTTAATTGTATGTAGCTTTCATTTAATTGTATGTAGCCTTTTTTAACTGTATTTAGCCTGCATTTAATTGTAGGTAGCCTTTATTTTAGGGTATGTAGACTTTATTTAATTGTATGTAGCCTTAATTTATTTGTATGTCGCCTTCATTTAATTGTATGTAGCCTTTCTTTAATTGTATGTAGCCTTCATTTAATTGTATAAATCATTTATTTAATAGTATGTAGCCTTTATTTAATTTAAGGTAGCCTTAATTTAATTGTATGTAGCCTTACTTTAATTGTATGTAGCCTCTATTTACTTGTATGTAGCCTTACTTTAATTGTATGTAGCCTCTATTTAATTGTATGTAGCCTTTATTTGATATATGTTGCTTTCATTTAATTGTATGTAGCTTTCATTTAATTGTATGTAGCCTAATCTAATTGTATGTAGTCTTCATTTAATTGTATGTAGCCTTACTTTAATTGTATGTAGCCTCTATTTAATTGTATGTAGTCTTCATTTAATTGTATGTAGCCTTACTTTAATTGTATGTAGCCTCTATTTAATTGTATGTAGCCTTTATTTGATTTATGTTGCTTTCATTTAATTGTATGCAGCTTTCATTTAATTGTATGTAGACTTTTTTAATTGTATTTAGCCCTCATTTAATTGTAGGTAGCCTTTATTTCAGGGTATGTAGACTTTATTTAATTGTATGTAGCCTTTATTTAATTGTATGTAGCGTTCATTTAATTGTATGTAGCCTTTCTTTAATTGTATGTAGCCTTCATTTAATTGTATAAATCATTTATTTAATTGTATGTAGCCTTTATTTAATTGTAGGTAGCCTTAATTTAATTGTATGTAGCCTTACTTTAATTGTATGTAGCCTCTATTTAATTGTATGTAGCCTTTATTTGATATATGTTGCTTTCATTTAATTGTATGTAGCTTTCATTTTATTGTATGTAGCCTTTTTTTAATTGTATGTAGCCTTTATTTAATCTGTGTAGCCTTACTTTAATTGTATATAGCCTCTATTAAATTGTATGTAGCCTTAATTTAATTGTATGTAGCCTTTATTAAATTGTATGTAGCCTTTATTTAATTGTATGTAGCCTTTTTTAACTGTATTTAGCCTTTATTTAATTGTAGGTAGCCTTCATTTCAGTGTATATAGCCTTTATTTCATTTTTTGTAACCTTTATTAGATTGTATTTAGCCTTCATTTAATTGTATGTAGCGTTCCTTTAATTGTATGTAGCTTTCATTTAATTGTATGTAGCCTTTATTTAATTGTACGTAGCCTTTATTTAATTGTATGTAGCCTTTGTTTAATGTATGTAGCCTTTATTTAATTGTATGTAGCCTAAATTTAATTGTATGTATTCTTGATTTAATTATATGTAGCCTTCATTTAATTATTTGTAGCATTCATTTAATTGTATGTAGCCTTCATTTATGTGTATGTAGCCTTCATTTAATTGTATGTAGCCTTTATTTAATTGTATGGAGCCTTTACTTAATTGTATGTAGCCTTTATTAAATTGTTTGTAGCCTTTATTTATTATTTTGTAACCTTTATTAGATTGTATGTAGCCTTTATTTAATTGTTTGTAGCCTTTATTTAATTATATGCAGCCTTCATTTAATTGTGTTTAGCCTTCATTTCATTGTATGTAGCCTATATTTAATGTATGTAGCTTTTATTTAAATGTATGTAGCCTATATTAAATTGTATGTAGCCTTTATTTAATTGTATGTAGCCTTTATTAAATTGTATGTAGCTTTCATTTAATTGTATGTAGCCTTCATTTAATTGTATGTAGCTTTCATTTATTAGTATGTAGCCTTCATTTAATTGTATGTAGCCTTCATTTACTTGTATGTAGCCTTCGTTTAATTGTGTGTAGCCTTCATTTAACTGTATTCAGCCTTTTTTTAATTGTATGTATACTTTATTTAATTGTATGTAGACTTTATTTAATTGTATGTAGCCTTTATTTAATTGTATGTAGCCTTTATTAAACTGTATGTAGCCTTTATTTAATTGTATGTAGCCTTTATTTAATTGTATGTAGCCTTTATTTAATTGTATGTAGCCTTTATTTAATTGTATGTAGCCTTTATTTAATCTATGTAGCCTTAATTTAATTGTATGTTGCCTTTATTAACTTGTATGTAGCCTTTATTTAATTGTATGTAGCCTTTATTTAATTGTATGTAGCCTTTATTTAATTGTATTTAGCCGTCTTTTTAATTGTATGTAGCCTTTATTTAATTGTAAGTATCCTTCATTTACTTAAATGCAGTCTCATTTAATTGTATGTAGCCTTAATTTAATTGTATGTGGCCTTCATTTAATTGTATGTAGCCTTCATTTAATTGTATGTAGCCTTTATTTTATTGTATGTAACCTTCATTTAATTGTATGTAGCCTTCATTTAATTCTTCGTAGCCTTCAATTAATTGTATGTAGGCTTCATTTAAATGTATGTAGCCTTTATTTAATTGTGTGTAGCCTTTGCTGAATTGTATGTAGCCTTTATTTAATTGTATGTAGCCTTTATTTAATTGTATAAATCCTTTATTTAATTGTATGAAGCCTTTATTTAATTGTACGTAGCCTTAATTTAACACCCAAAAAACGTTGCTTCTTTAACGGCAACTACATCTGCAAATGCAACTATAACAAAAGTTGCACCTACCCCTGAAGCTACAATTAAAGAAACACAATCTACGTCGTTTTTACTATCTATAAATGCATCTACACCAGCAACTGTATCTACAATTGCAACTAAAACTACAACATCATACTTGGGGAGATAACAACAAACATAGATACAATTATATATACAGAGTTACCATTCTTTCAAACAACTAAAGCTACTACTTAGACGACAACTAAATCTACATATTCAACTGCAAACAAAGTTAAATCTACCATTTAAGTTACAATTAAAGGAATAGAATCTATAACAAAAATATTATCTATAAATACAATCTAATCTATATCTACAACTGCCTCAAAAACAACAACTTCATATAGGTGGAGATTACTACGAAAAGAGGTAAATCTATATGCATATACGACTTTTTTTACACCTAAAAAAACTGTTTCTTTAACGGCAACTACATCTGCAATTGCAACTACAACTAAAGCTGCACCTACCCCTGAAGCTACAATTAAAGAAACACAATCTACGTCGCTTTTACTATCTATAAATTCATCTACACCAGCAACTGTATCTACAATTGCAACTAAAACTACAACATCATACTTGGGGAGATAACAACAAACATAGATACAATTATATATACAGAGTTACCATTCTTTCAAATAACTAAAGCTACTACTTAGACGACAACTAAATCTACATATTCAACTGCAAACAAAGTTAAATCTACCATTTAAGTTACAATTAAAGGAATAGAATCTATAACACAAATAATATCTATAAATAGAACTTCATCTATATCTACAACTGCCTCAAGAACTACAACTTCATTCGGAGGAGATTACTACGAAAAGAGGTAAATCTATATACAAATACGACTTTTTTTGTACACACAAAAAACTTTGCTTCTTTAACGGCAACTACATTGGCAATTGCAACTACAACAAAAGTTGCACCTACCCCTGAAGCTACAATTAAAGAAACACAATCTACGTCGTTTTTACTATCTATAAATGCATCTACACCAGCAACTGTATCTACAATTGCAACTAAAACTACAACATCATACTTGGGGACATAACTACAAACATAGATACAATTATATATACAGAGTTACCATTCTTTCAATCAATTAAAGCTACTACTAAGACTATAACTAAATCTACATATTCAACTGCAAACAAAGTTAAATCTAACATTTAAGCTACAATTAAAGGAATATAATCTATAACACAAAAAATATCTATAAATACAACTTCATCTATATCTACAACTGCCTCAAAAACAACATCTTCATATAGGAGGAGATTACTTCGAAAAGTGGTAAATCTATATGCATATACGACCTATTTTACACCCGACAAAAAACTGCTTCTTTAACGGCAACAACATCTGTAATTCCAAATAGGTGGAGATTACTACGAAAAGAGTTAAATCTATATGCAAATACGACTTTTTTTACACCTGAAAAAACTGCTTCTTTAACGGCAACTACATCTCCAATTGCAACTACAACTAAAGGTGCACCTACCCCTGAAGCTACAATTAAAGAAACACAATCTACGTCGCTTTTACTATCTATAAATTCATCTACACCAGCAACTGTATCTACAATTGCAACTAAAACTACAACATCATACTTGGGGAGATAACTACAAACATAGATACAATTATATACATTGTCACCATTCTTTCAATCAACTAAAACTACTACTAAGACGACAACTAAATCTACATATTCAACTGCAAACAAAGTTAAATCTACCATTTAAGTTACAATTAAAGGAAGAGAATCTATAACACAAATAATATCTATAAATACAACTTCATCTATATCTACAACTGCCTCAAAATCTACAACTTCATATAGGAGGAGATTACTGCGAAAAGAGGTAAATCTATATGCATATACGACCTATTTTACACCCGACAAAAAAGTGCTTCTTTAACGGCAACTACATCTGTAATTCCAACTACAACTAAAGTTGCAGCTACCCCTGAAGCAACAATTAAAGAAACACAATCAACGTCGTTATTACTATCTATAAATGCATCTACACCAGCAACTGTATCTACAATTGCAACTAAAACTACAACATAATACTTGGGGAGATAACTACAAACATAGATACATTATATATACATAGACACCATTCTTTCAATCAACTAAAGCTACTTTTAAGACGACAACTAAATATACATATTCAACTGCAAACAAAGTTAAATCTACCATTTAATATACAATTAAAGGAATAGAATCTATAACACAAATAATATCTATAAATACAACTTCATCTATATCTACAACAGCCTCAAAATCTACAACTTCATATTGGAGCAGATTACTACGAAAAGAGGTAAATCTTTATGCATATACAACCTATTTTATACCCGACAAAAAACTGCTTCTTTAACGGCAACTACATCTGTAATTCCAACTACAACTAAAGTTGCACCTACCCCTGAAGCTACAATTAAAGAAACACAATCTACGTCGTTATTACGATCTATAAATGCATCTACACCAGCAACTGTATCTACAATTGCAACTAAAACTACAACATCATACTTGGGGAGATAACTACAAACATAGATACAATTATATATAGATAGTCACCATTCTTTCAAACAACTAAAGCTACTACTAAAACGACTACTAAATCTACATATTCAACTGCAAACAAAGTTAAATTTACCATTTGAGCTACAAATAAAGGAAAAGAATCTATAACACAAATAATATCTATAAATACAACTTCATCTATATCTACAACTGCTTCAAAAACAACAACTTCATATAGGAGGAGATTACTACGAAAAGAAGTAAATCTATATGCATATACGACCTATTTTATACCAGACAAAAACTGCTTCTTTAACTGCAACTACATCTGTAATTTTAACTACAACTAAAGTTGCACCTAACCCTGAAGCTACAATTAAAGAAACACAATCTACGTCGTTATTATTATCTATAAAGGCATCTACACCAGCAACTGTATCTACAATTGCAACTAAAACTACAACATCATACTTGGGGAGATAACTAAAAACATAGATACAATTATATATACATAGACACCATTCTTTCAATCAACTAAAGCTACTACTAAGATGACATCTAAATCTACATATTCAACTGCAAACAAAGTTAAATCTACCATTTGAGCTACAATTAAAGGAATAGAATCTATCACACAAATAATATCTATAAATACAACTTCATCTATATCTACAACTGCCTCAAAATCTACAACTTCATATTGGAGGAGATTATTACGAAAAGAGGTAAATCTATATGCATAAACGACCTATTTTATACCAGACAAAAACTGCTTCTTTAACGGCAAATGCATCTGTAATTCCAACTACAACTAAAGTTGCACCTACCCCTGAAGCTACAATTAAAGAAACACAATCTACGTCGTTATTACTATCTATAAATGCATCTACACCAGCAACTGTATCTACAATTGCAACTAAAACTACAACATCATACTTGGGGAGATAACTACAAACATACATACAATTATATATACATAGACACCATTCTTTCAATCAACTAAAGCTACTACTAAGACGACAACTAAGTCTACATATTCAACTGCAAACAAAGTTAAATCTACCATTTGAGCTACAATTAAAGGAATAGAATCTATCACACAAATAATATCTATAAATACAACTTCATCTATATCTACAACTGCCTCAAAAACAACAATTCATATAGGAGGAGATTACTACGAAAAGAGGTAAATCTATATGCAAATACGACCTATTTTACACCCGACAAAAAACTGCTTCTTTAACGGCAACTACATCTGTAATTGAAACTACAACTAAAGTTGCACCTACCCCTGAAGCAACAATTAAAGCAACACAATCAACGTCGTTATTACTATCTATAAATGCATCTACACCAGCAACTGTATCTACAATTGCAACTAAAATTACAACATCATACTTGCGGAGATAACTATAAACAAAGATACAATTATATATACATAGACACCATTCTTTCAATCAACTAAAGCTACTACTAAGATGACATCTAAATCTACATATTCAACTGCAAACAAATTTAAATCTACCATTTAAGCTACAATTAAAGGAATATAATCTATAACACAAATAATATCTATAAATACAACTTCATCTATATCTACAACTGCCTCAAAATCTACAACTTCATATTGGAGGAGATTATTACGAAAAGAGGTAAATCTATATGCATAAACGACCTATTTTATACCAGACAAAAACTGCTTCTTTAACTGCAACTACATCTGTAATTTTAACTACAACTAAAGCTGCTCATACCCCTGAAGCTTCAATTAATAAAACACAATCTACGTCGTTATTATTATCTATAAATGCATCTACACCAGCAACTGTATCTACGATTGCAACTAAAACTACAACATCATATTTGGGGAGATGACTACAAAAAAAGATACAATTATATATACAGAGTTACCATTCTTTCAATAAATTAAAGTTACTACTAAAACTATAACTAAATCTACATATTCAACTGCAAACAAAGTTAAATCTACCATTTAAGCTACAATTAAAGGAATAGAATCTATAACACAAATAATATCTATAAATACAACTTCATCTATATCTACAACTGCCTCAAAAACAACAACTTCATATAGGAGGAGATTACTACGAAAAGAGGTAAATCTATATGCATATACGACCTATTTTACACCCGACAAAAAACTGCTTCTTTAACGGCAACTACATCTGTAATTCCAACTACAACTAAAGTTGCACCTACTCCTGAAGCTACAATTAAAGAAACACAATCTACGTCGTTATTACTATCTATAAATGATTCTACACCAGCAACTGTATCTACAATTGCAACTAAAACTACAACATCATACTTGGGGAGATAACTACATACATAGATACAATTATATATACATAGACACCATTCTTTAAATCAACTAAATCTACTACTAAGACGACAACTAAATCTACATATTCAACTGCAAACAAAGTTAAATCTACCATTTAAGCTACAATTAAAGGAATAGAAAGAATCTATAACACAAATAATATCTATAAAAATAACTTCATCTATATCTACAACTGCCTCAAAATCTACAACTTCATATAGGAGGAGATTACTACGAAAAGAGGTAAATCTATATGCATATACGACCTATTTTACACCCGACATAAAAATGCTACTTCAACGGCAAATACATCTGTAATTCCAAATATAAAACTAAAGTTGCACCTACCCCTGAAGCTTCAATTAATAAAAGACAATCTACGTCGTTATTACTATCTATAAATGCATCTACACCAGCAACTGTATCTACAATTGCAACTAAAACTACAACATCATACTTGCTGAGATAACTAAAAACATAAATACAATTATATATACATAGACACCATTCTTTCAATCAACTAAAGCTACTACTAAGATGACATCTAAATCTACATATTCAACTGCAAACGAAGTTAAATCTACCATTTGAGCTACAATTAAAGGAATAGAATCTATCACACAAATAATATCTATAAATACAACTTCATCTATATCTACAACTGCCTCAAAAACAACTTCATATAGGAGGAGATTACTACGAAAAGAAGTAAATCTGTATGCATATACGACCTATTTTACACCCGACAAAAAACTGCTTCTTTAACGGCAACTACATCTGTAATTCCAACTACAAATAAAGTTGCAGCTACCCCTGAAGCAACAATTAAAGAAACACAATCAACGTCGTTATTACTATCTATAAATGCATCTACACTAGAAACTGTATTTACAATTGCAACTAAAACTACAACATCATACTTGCGGAGATAACTACAGACAAAGATACAATTATATATACATAGACACCATTCTTTCAATCAACTAAAGCTACTACTAAGATGACAACTAAATCTACATTTTCAACTGAAAACAAAGTTAAATCTACCATTTAAGCTACAATTAAAGGAATAGAATCTATAACACAAATAATATCTATAAATACAACTTCATCTATATCTACAACTGCCTCAAAATCTACAAATTCATATTTGAGGAGATTACTACGAAAAGAGGTAAATCTATATGCATATACGACCTATTTTATACCAGACAAAAACTGCTTCTTTAACTGCAACTACATCTGTAATTTTAACTACAACTAAAGTTGCACCTACCCCTGAAGCTTCAATTAATAAAACACAATCTACGTCGTTATTACTATCTATAAATTCATCTACACCAGCAACTGTATCTACAATTGCAACTAAAACTACAACATCATACTTGGGGAGATGACTACACACAAAGATACAATTATATATACAGAGTTACCATTCTTTCAATCAACTAAAGCTACTACTAAGACTATAACTAAATCTACATATTCAACTGCAAACAAAGTTAAATCTACCATGTAACCTACAATTTAAGGAATATAATCTATAACGCAAATAATATCTATAAATACAACTTCATCTATATCTACAACTGCGTCAGAAACAACAACTTTATATAGGATGAGATTACTACGAAAAGAGGTAAATCTATATGAATATACGACCTATTTTATACCCGACAAAAACTGCTTCTTTAACTGCAACTACATCTGTAATTTTAACTACAACAAAGGTTGCACCTACCCCTGAAGCTTCAATTAATAAAAGACAATCTACGTCGTTATTACTATCTATAAATGCATCTACACCAGCAACTGTATCTACAATTGCAACTAAAACTACAACATCATACTTGCGGAGATAACTATAAACATATATACAATTATATATACATAGACATCATTCTTTCAATCAACTAAAGCTAGTACTAAGATGACATCTAAATCTACATATTCAACTGCAAACAAATTTAAATCTACCATTTAAGCTACAATTAAAGGAATAGAATCTATAACACAAATAATATCTATTAATACAACTTCATCTATATCTACAACTGCCTCCAAATCTACAACTTCATATTGGAGGAGATTATTACGATAAAAGGTAAATCTATATGCATAAACGACCTATTTTATACCAGACAAAAACTGCTTCTTTAACTGCAACTACATCTGTAATTTTAACTACAACTAAAGTTGCACGTACCCCTGAAGCTTCAATTAATAAAACACAATCTACGTCGTTATTATTATCTATAAATGCATCTACACCAGCAACTGTATCTACAATTGCAACTAAAACTACAACATCATACTTGGGGAGATAACTACAAACATAGATACAATTATATATACATAGACACCATTCTTTCAATCAACTAAAGCTACTACTAAGACGACAACTAAATCTACATATTCAACTGCAAACAAAGTTAAATCTACCATTTAAGCTACAATTAAAGGAATAGAATCTATAACACAAATAATATCTATAAATACAACTTCATCTATATCTACAACTGCCTCAAAATCTACAACTTCATATTGGAGGAGATTATTACGAAAAAAGGTAAATCTATATGCATAAACGACCTATTTTATACCAGACAAAAACTGCTTCTTTAACTGCAACTACATCTGTAATTTTAACTACAACTAAAGTTGCACGTACCCCTGAAGCTTCAATTAATAAAACACAATCTACGTCGTTATTATTATCTATAAATGCATCTACACCAGCAACTGTATCTACAATTGCAACTAAAACTACAACATCATACTTGGGGAGATAACTACAAACATAGATATAATTATATATACATAGACACCATTCTTTCAATCAACTAAAGCTACTACTAAGATGACAACTAAATCTACATATTCAATTGCAAACAAAGTTAAATCTACCATTTAAGCTACAATTAAAGGAATAGAATCTATAACACAAATAATATCTATAAATACAACTTCATCTATATCTACAACTGCCTCAAAATCTACAACTTCATATTGGAGGAGATTACTACGAAAAGAGGTAAATCTATATGCATATACGACCTATTTTACACCCGACAAAAAACTGCTTCTTTAACGGCAACTACATCTGTAATTCCAACTACAACTAAAGTTGCACCTACCCCTGAAGCTACAATTAAAGAAACACAATCTACGTCGTTATTACTATCTATAAATGCATCTACACCAGCAACTGTATCTACAATTGCAACTAAAACTACAACATCATACTTGGGGAGATGACTACAAACAAAGATACAATTATATATACAGAGTTACCATTCATTCAATCAACTAAAGCTACTACTAAGACTATAACTAAATCTACATATTCAACTGCAAACAAAGTTAAATCTACCATTTAACCTACAATTAAAGGAATATAATCTATAACGCAAATAATATCTATAAATACAACTTCATCTATATCTCTAACTGCCTCAAAAACAACAACTTTATGTAGGATGAGATTACTACGAAAAGAGGTAAATCTATATGCATATACGACCTATTTTACACACGACAAAAAACTGCTTCTTTAACGGCAACTACATCTGTAATTCAAACTACAAATAAAGTTGCACCCCTGAAGCTACAATTAAAGAAACACAATCTACGTCGTTATTACTATCTATAAATGAATCTACACCAGCAACTGTATCTACAAGTGGAACTAAAACTACAACATCATACTTGGGGAGATAACTACAACCATAGATACAATTATATATACATAGACACCATTCTTTCAATCAACTAAAGCTACTACTAAGATGACAACTAAATCTACATATTTAACTGCAAACAAAGTTAAATCTACCATTTAAGCTACAATTAAAGGAATAGAATCTATAACACAAATAATATCTATAAATACAACTTCATCTATATCTACAACTGCCTCAAAATCTACATCTTCATATTGGAGGAGATTACTACGAATAGAGGTAAATCTATATGCATATACGACCTATTTTACACCCGACAAAAAACTGCTTCTTTAACGGCAACTATATCTGTAATTTCAACTACAACTAAAGTTGCACCTACCCCTAAGCTTCAATTAATAAAATAAAATCTACGTCGTTATTACTATCTATAAATGCATCTACACCAGCAACTGTATCTACAATTGCAACTAAAACTACAACATCATACTTGCGGAGATAACTACAAACAAAGATACAATTATATATACAGAGTTGCCATTCTTTCAATCAACTAAAGCTACTGCTAATACGACAACTAAATCTACATATTCAACTGCAAACAAAGTTAAATCTACCATTTGAGCTACAATTAAAGGAATAGAATCTATCACACAAATAATATCTATAAATACAACTTCATCTATATCTACAACTGCCTCAAAAACAACAACTTCATATAGGAGGAGATTACTACGAAAAGAGGTAAATCTATATGCATATACGACCTATTTTACACCCGACAAAAAACTGCTTCTTTAACGGCAACTACATCTGTAATTCCAACTACAACTAAAGTTGCACCTACCCCTGAAGCTACAATTAAAGAAACACAATCTACGTCGTTATTACTATCTATAAATGCATCTACACCAGCAACTGTATCTACAATTGCAACTAAAACTACAACATCATACTTGGGGAGATAACTACAAACATAGATACAATTATATATACATAGACACCATTCTTTCAATCAACTAAAGCTACTACTAAGACGACAACTAAATCTACATATTCAACTGCAAACAAAGTTAAATCTACCATTTGAGCTACAATTAAAGGAATAGAATCTATCACACAAATAATATCTATAAATACAACTTCATCTATATCTACAACTGCCTCAAAAACAACAACTTCATATTGGAGGAGATTACTACGAAAAGAGGTAAATCTATATGCATATACGACCTATTTTACACCCGACAAAAAACTGCTTCTTTAACGGCAACTACATCTGTAATTCCAACTACAACTAAAGTTGCACCTACTCCTGAAGCTACAATTAAAGAAACACAATCTACGTCGTTATTACTATCTATAAATGCATCTACACCAGCAACTGTATCTACAATTGCAACTAAAACTACAACATCATACTTGGGGAGATAACTAAAAACATAGATACAATTATATATACATAGACACCATTCTTTCAATCAACTAAAGCTACTACTAAGATGACATCTAAATCTACATATTCAACTGCAAACAAAGTTAAATCTACCATTTGAGCTACAATTAAAGGAATAGAATCTATCACACAAATAATATCTATAAATACAACTTCATCTATATCTACAACTGCCTCAAAAACAACTTCATATAGGAGGAGATTACTACGAAAAGAAGTAAATCTGTATTTATATACGACCTATTTTACACCCGACAAAAAACTGCTTCTTTAACTGCAACTACATCTGTAATTCCAACTACAACTAAAGTTGCAGCTACCCCTGAAGCAACAATTAAAGAAACACAATCAACGTCGTTATTACTATCTATAAATGCATCTACACCAGCAACTGTATCTACAATTGCAACTAAAACTACAACATCATACTTGCGGAGATAACTACAAACAAAGATACAATTATATATACATAGACACCATTCTTTCAATCAACTAAAGCTACTACTAAGATGACAACTAAATCTACATTTTCAACTGCAAACAAAGTTAAATCTACCATTTAAGCTACAATTAAAGGAATATAATCTATAACACAAATAATATCTATAAATACAACTTCATCTATATCTACAACTGCCTCAAAATCTACAACTTCATATTGGAGGAGATTACTACGAAAAGAGGTAAATCTATATGCATATACGACCTATTTTATACCCAACAAAAACTGCTTCTTTAACTGCAACTACATCTGTAATTTTAACTACAACTAAAGTTGCACCTACCCCTGAAGCTTCAATTAATAAAACACAATCTACGTCGTTATTACTATCTATAAATTCATCTACACCAGCAACTGTATCTACAATTGCAACTAAAACTACAACATCATACTTGGGAGGATGACTACACACAAAGATACAATTATATATACAGAGTTACCATTATTTCAATCAACTAAAGCTACTACTAAGACTATAACTAAATCTACATATTCAACTGCAAACAAAGTTAAATCTACCATTTAACCTACAATTTAAGGAATATAATCTATAACGCAAATAATATCTATAAATACAACTTCATCTATATCTACAACTGCCTCAAAAACAACAACTTCATATAGGAGGAGATTACTACGAAAAGAGGTAAATCTATATGCATATACGACCTATTTTACACCCGACAAAAAACTGCTTCTTTAACGGCAACTACATCTGTAATTCCAACTACAACTAAAGTTGCACCTACTCCTGAAGCTACAATTAAAGAAACACAATCTACGTCGTTATTACTATCTATAAATGCATCTACACCAGCAACTGTATCTACAATTGCAACTAAAACTACAACATCATACTTGGGGAGATAACTAAAAACATAGATACAATTATATATACATAGACACCATTCTTTCAATCAACTAAAGCTACTACTAAGATGACATCTAAATCTACATATTCAACTGCAAACAAAGTTAAATCTACCATTTGAGATACAATTAAAGGAATAGAATCTATCACACAAATAATATCTATAAATACAACTTCATCTATATCTACAACTGCCTCAAAAACAACTTCATATAGGAGGAGATTACTATGAAAAGAAGTAAATCTGTATGCATATACGACCTATTTTACACCCGAGAAAAAACTGCTTCTTTAACGGCAACTACATCTGTAATTTCAACTACAACTAAAGTTGCAGCTACCCCTGAAGCAACAATTAAAGAAACACAATCAACGTCGTTATTACTATCTATAAATGCATCTACACCAGCAACTGTATCTACAATTGCAACTAAAACTACAACATCATACTTGCGCAGATAACTACAAACAAAGATACAATTATATATACATAGACACCATTCTTTCAATCAACTAAAGCTACTACTAAGATGACAACTAAATCTACATATTTAACTGCAAACAAAGTTAAATCTACCATTTAAGCTACAATTAAAGGAATAGAATCTATAACACAAATAATATCTATAAATACAACTTCATCTATATCTACAACTGCCTCAAAATTTACATCTTCATATTGGAGGAGATTACTACGAATAGAGGTAAATCTATATGCATATACGACCTATTTTACACCCGACAAAAACTGCTTCTTTAACTGCAACTACATCTGTAATTTCAACTACAACTAAAGTTGCAGCTACCCCTGAAGCAACAATTAAAGAAACACAATCAACGTCGTTATTACTATCTATAAATGCATCTACACCAGCAACTGTATCTACAATTGCAACTAAAACTACAACATCATACTTGCGGAGATAACTACAAACAAAGATACAATTATATATACATAGACACCATTCTTTCAATCAACTATAGCTACTACTAAGATGACAACTAAATCTACATATTTAACTGCAAACAAAGTTAAATCTACCATTTAAGCTACAATTAAAGGAATAGAATCTATAACACAAATAATATCTATAAATACAACTTCATCTATATCTACAACTGCCTCAAAATCTACATCTTCATATTGGAGGAGATTACTACGAATAGAGGTAAATCTATATGCATATACGACCTATTTTACACCCGACAAAAAACTGCTTTTTTAACGGCAACTATATCTGTAATTTCAACTACAACTAAAGTTGCACCTACCCCTGAAGCTTCAATTAATAAAAGAAAATCTACGTCGTTATTACTATCTATAAATGCATCTACAATAGCAACTGTATCTACAATTGCAACTAAAACTACAACATCATACTTGCGGAGATAACTATAAACATATATACAATTATATATACATAGACATCATTCTTTCAATCAACTAAAGCTACTACTAAGATGACATCTAAATCTACATATTCAACTGCAAACAAAGTTAAATCTACCATTTAAGCTACAATTAAAGGAATAGAATCTATAACACAAATAATATCTATAAAAATAACTTCATCTATATCTACAACTGCCTCAAAATCTACAACTTCATATTGGAGGAGATTACTACGAAAAGAGGTAAATCTATATGCATATACGACATATTTTATACCAGACAAAAACTGCTTCTTTAACTGCAACTACATCTGTAATTTTAACTACAACTAAAGTTGCACCTACCCCTGAAGCTTCAATTAATAAAAGACAATCTACGTCGTTATTACTATCTATAAATGCATCTACACCAGCAACTGTATCTACAATTGCAACTAAAACTACAACATCATACTTGGGGAGATGACTACACACAAAGATACAATTATATATACAGAGTTACCATTCTTTCAATCAACTAAAGCTACTACTAAGACTATAACTAAATCTACATATTCAACTTCAAAAAAAGTTAAATCTACCATTTAACCTACAATTTAAGGAATATAATCTATAACGCAAATAATATCTATAAATACAACTTCATCTATATCTAAAACTGCGTCAAAAACAACAACTTTATATAGGATGAGATTACTACGAAAAGAGGTAAATCTATATGAATATACGACCTATTTTATACCCGACAAAAAATGCTTCTTTAACTGCAACTACATCTGTAATTTTAACTACAACAAAAGTTGCACCTACCCCTGAAGCTTCAATTAATAAAAGACAATCTACGTCGTTATTACTATCTATAAATGCATCTACACCAGCAACTGTATCTACAAGTGGAACTAAAACTACAACATCATACTTGCGGAGATAACTATAAACATATATACAATTATATATACATAGACATCATTCTTTCAATCAACTAAAGCTACTACTAAGATGACATCTAAATCTACATATTCAACTGCAAACAAATTTAAATCTACCATTTAAGCTACAATTAAAGGAATATAATCTATAACACAAATAATATCTATAAATACAACTTCATCTATATCTACAACTGCCTCCAAATCTACAACTTCATATTGGAGGAGATTATTACGAAAAAAGGTAAATCTATATGCATAAACGACCTATTTTATACCAGACAAAAACTGCTTCTTTAACTGCAACTACATCTGTAATTTTAACTACAACTAAAGTTGCACGTACCCCTGAAGCTTCAATTAATAAAACACAATCTACGTCGTTATTATTATCTATAAATGCATCTACACCAGCAACTGTATCTACAATTGCAACTAAAACTACAACATCATACTTGCGGAGATAACTATAAACAAAGATACAATTATATATACATAGACACCATTCTTTCAATCAACTAAAGTTACTACTAAGATGACATCTAAATCTACATATTCAACTGCAAACAAATTTAAATCTACCATTTAAGCTACAATTAAAGGCATATAATCTATAACACAAATAATATCTATAAATACAACTTCATCTATATCTACAACTGCCTCAAAATCTATAACTTCATATAGGAGGAGATTACAACGAAAAGAGGTAAATCTCTATGCATATACGACCTATTTTACACCCGACAAAAAACTGCTTCTTTAACGGCAACTACATCTGTAGTTCCAACTACAACTAAAGTTGCACCTACCCCTTAAGCTACAATTAAAGAAATACAATCTACGTCATTATTACTATCTATAAATGCATCTACACCAGCAACTGTATCTACAATTGCAACTAAAACTACAACATCATACTTGTGGAGATAACTACAAACATAGATACAATTATATATACATAGACACCATTCTTTCAATCAACTAAAGCTACTACTAAGACGACAACTAAATCTACATATTCAACTGCAAACAAAGTTAAATCTATCATTTAAGATACAATTAAAGGAATAGAATCTATAACACAAATAATATCTATAAATACAACTTAATCTATATCTACAACTGCCTCAAAATCTACAACTTCATATTGGAGGAGATTACTACGAAAAGAGGTAAATCTATATGCATATACGACCTATTTTACACCCGACAAAAAACTGCTTCTTTAACGGCAACTACATCTGTAATTCCAACTACAACTAAAGTTGCACCTACCCCTGAAGCTACAATTAAAGAAACACAATCTACGTCGTTATTACTATCTATAAATGCATCTACACCAGCAACTGTATCTACAATTGCAACTAAAACTACAACATTATACTTGAGGAGATAACTACATACATAGATACAATTATATATACATAGACACCATTCTTTCAATCAACTAAAGCTACTACTAAGACGACAACTAAATCTACATATTCAACTGCAAACAAAGTTAAATCTACCATTTAAGCTACAATTAAAGGAATATAATCTATAACACAAATAATATCTATAAATACAACTTCATCTATATTTACAACTGCCTCAAAATCTACAACTTCATATTGGAGGAGATTACTACGAAAAGAGGTAAATCTTTATGCATATACGACCTATTTTATACCCGACAAAAAACTGCTTCTTTAACGGCAACTACATCTGTACTTCCAACTACAACTAAAGTTGCACCTACCCCTGAAGCTACAATTAAAGAAACACAATCTACGTCGTTATTACCATCTATAAATGCATCTACACCAGCAACTGTATCTACAATTGCAACTAAAACT
Source organism: Lymnaea stagnalis (assembly GCA_964033795.1). NCBI lineage: Eukaryota > Metazoa > Mollusca > Gastropoda > Lymnaeidae > Lymnaea > Lymnaea stagnalis. Next base: position 34,736 of record CAXITT010001565.1, read on the forward strand.
ACAACATCATACTTGGGGAGATAACTACAAACATACATACAATTATATATACATAGACACCATTCTTTCAATCAACTAAACCTACTACTAAAACGACAACTAAATCTACATATTCAACTGCAAACAAAGTTAAATCTATCATTTAAGATACAATTAAAGGAATAGAATCTATAACACAAATAATATCTATAAATACAACTTAATCTATATCTACAACTGCCTCAAAATCTACAACTTCATATTGGAGGAGATTACTACGAAAAGAGGTAAATCTTTATGCATATACGACCTATTTTATACCCGACAAAAAACTGCTTCTTTAACGGCAACTACATCTGTAATTCCAACTACAACTAAAGTTGCACCTACCCCTGAAGCTACAATTAAAGAAACACAATCTACGTCGTTATTACTATCTATAAATGCATCTACACCAGCAACTGTATCTACAATTGCAACTAAAACTACAACATCATACTTGGGGAGATAACTACAAACATAGATACAATTATATATACATAGACACCATTCTTTCAATCAACTAAAGCTACTACTAAGACGACAACTAAATCTACATATTCAACTGCAAACAAAGTTAAATCTACCATTTAAGCTACAATTAAAGGAATAGAATCTATAACACAAATAATATCTATAAATACAACTTCATCTATATCTACAACTGCCTCAAAATCTACAACTTCATATTGGAGGAGATTACTACGAAAAGAGGTAAATCTTTATGCATATACGACCTATTTTATACCCGACAAAAAACTGCTTCTTTAACGGCAACTACATCTGTAATTCCAACTACAACTAAAGTTGCACCTACCCCTGAAGCTACAATTAAAGAAACACAATCTACGTCGTTATTACTATCTATAAATGCATCTACACCAGCAACTGTATCTACAATTGCAACTAAAACTACAACATCATACTTGGGGAGATAACTACAAACATAGATACAATTATATATACATAGACACCATTCTTTCAATCAACTAAAGCTACTACTAAGACGACAACTAAATCTACATATTCAACTGCAAACAAAGTTAAATCTACCATTTAAGCTACAATTAAAGGAATAGAATCTATAACACAAATAATATCTATAAATACAACTTCATCTATATCTACAACTGCCTCAAAATCTACAACTTCATATTGGAGGAGATTACTACGAAAAGAGGTAAATCTTTATGCATATACAACCTATTTTATACCCGACAAAAAACTGCTTCTTTAACGGCAACTACATCTGTAATTCCAACTACAACTAAAGTTGCACCTACCCCTGAAGCTACAATTAAAGAAACACAATCTACGTCGTTATTACTATCTATAAATGCATTTACATCAGCAACTGTTTCTACAATTGCAACTAAAACTACAACATCATACTTGGGGAGATAACTACAAACATAGATACAATTATATATAGATAGTGACCATTCTTTCAATCAACTAAAGCAACTACTAAGACGACAACTAAATCTACATATTCAACTGCAAACAAAGTTAAATCTACCATTTAAGCTACAATTAAAGGAATATAATCTATATCACAAATAATATCTATAAATACAACTTCATCTATATCTACAACTGCCTCAAAATCTACAAATTCATATTGGAGGAGATTACTACGAAAATAGGTAAATCTTTATGCATATACGACTTATTTTATACCCGACAAAAAACTGCTTCTTTAACGGCAACTACATCTGTAATTCCAACTACAACCAAAAATGCACATATCCCTGAAGCTAAAATTAAAGAAACACAATCTACGTCGTTATTACTATCTATAAATGCATCTACACCAGCAACTGTATCTACAATTGCAACTAAAACTACAACATCATACTTGGGGAGATAACTACAAACATAGATACAATTATATATACATAGACACCATTCTTTCAATCAACTAAAGCTACTACTAAGACGACAACTAAATCTACATATTCAACTGCAATTAAAGTTAAATCTACCGTTTAAGCTACAATTAAAGGAATAGAATCTATAACACAAATAATATATATAAATACAACTTAATCTATATCTACAACTGCCTCAAATTCTACAACTTCATATAGGAGGAGATTACCACGAAAAGAGGTAAATCTATATGCATATACGATCTATTTTACACCCGACAAAAAACTGCTTCTTTAACGGCAACTACATCCGTAATTCCAACTACAACTAAAGTTGCACCTACCCCTGAAGCTACAATTAAAGAAACACAATCCACGTTGTTATTACTATCTATAAATGCATCTACACCAGTAACTGTATCTACAATTGCAACTAAAACTACAACATCATACTTGGGGAGATAACTACAAACATAGATACAATTATATATAGATTGTCACCATTCTTTAAATCAACTAAAGCAACTACTAAAACGACTACTAAATCTACATATTCAACTGCAAACAAAGTTAAATCTACCATTTAAGCTACAATTAAAGGAATAGAATCTATAACACAAATAATATCTATAAATACAACTTCATCTATATCTACAACTGCCTCAAAATCTACAACTTCATATTGGAGGAGATTACTACGAAAAGAGGTAAATCTTTATGCATATACAACCTATTTTATACCCGACAAAAACTGCTTCTTTAACGGCAACTACATCTGTAATTCCAACTACAACCAAAGTTGCACATATCCCTGAAGCTAAAATTAAAGAAACACAATCTACGTCGTTATTACTATCTATAAATGCATCTACACCAGCAACTGTATCTACAATTGCAACTAAAACTACAACATCATACTTGGGGAGATAACTACAAACATAGATACAATTATATATACATAGACACCATTCTTTCAATCAACTAAAGCTACTACTAAGACGACAACTAAATCTACATATTCAACTGCAAACAAAGTTAAATCTACCATTTAAGCTACAATTAAAGGAATAGAATCTATAACACAAATAATATCTATAAATACAACTTCATCTATATCTACAACTGCCTCAAAATCTACAACTTCATATTGGAGGAGATTACTACGAAAAGAGGTAAATCTTTATGCATATACGACCTATTTTATACCCGACAAAAAACTGCTTCTTTAACGGCAACTACATCTGTAATTCCAACTACAACTAAAGTTGCACCTACCCCTGAAGCTACAATTAAAGAAACACAATCTACGTCGTTATTACTATCTATAAATGCATCTACACCAGCAACTGTATCTACAATTGCAACTAAAACTACAACATCATACTTGGGGAGATAACTACAAACATAGATACAATTATATATACATAGACACCATTCTTTCAATCAACTAAAGCTACTACTAAGACGACAACTAAATCTACATATTCAACTGCAAACAAAGTTAAATCTACCATTTAAGCTACAATTAAAGGAATAGAATCTATAACACAAATAATATCTATAAATACAACTTCATCTATATCTACAACTGCCTCAAAATCTACAACTTCATATTGGAGGAGATTACTACGAAAAGAGGTAAATCTTTATGCATATACGACCTATTTTATACCCGACAAAAAACTGCTTCTTTAACGGCAACTACATCTGTAATTCCAACTACAACTAAAGTTGCACCTACCCCTGAAGCTACAATTAAAGAAACACAATCTACGTCGTTATTACTATCTATAAATGCATCTACACCAGCAACTGTATCTACAATTGCAACTAAAACTACAACATCATACTTGGGGAGATAACTACAAACATAGATACAATTATATATAGATAGTCACCATTCTTTCAATCAACTAAAGCAACTACTAAAACGACTACTAAATCTACATATTCAACTGCAAACAAAGTTAAATCTACCATTTAAGCTACAAGGAAAGGAATATAATCTATAACACAAATAATATCTATAAATACATTTTCATCTATATCCACAACTGCCTCAAAATCTACAACTTCATATTGGAGGAGATTACTACGAAAAGAGGTAAATCTTTATGCATATACAACCTATTTTATACCCGACAAAAACTGCTTCTTTAACGGCAACTACATCTGTAATTCCAACTACAACTAAAGTTGCACCTACCCCTGAAGCTACAATTAAAGAAACACAATCTACGTCGTTATTACTATCTATAAATGCATCTACACCAGCAACTGTATCTACAATTGCAACTAAAACTACAACATCATACTTGGGGAGATAACTACAAACATAGATACAATTATATATAGATAGTCACCATTCTTTCAATCAACTAAAGCAACTACTAAAACGACTACTAAATCTACATACTTAACTGCAAACAAAGTTAAATCTACCATTTAAGATACAATTAAAGGAATATAATCTATAACACAAATAATATCTATAAATACATTTTCATCTATATCTACAACTGCCTCAAAAACAACAACTTCATATAGGAGGAGATTACTACGAAAAGAGGTAAATCTTTATGCATATACAACCTATTTTATACCCGACAAAAAACTGCTTCTTTAACGGCAACTACATCTGTAATTACAACTACAACTAAAGTTGCACCTACCCCTGAAGCTACAATTAAAGAAACACAATCTACGTCGTTATTACTATCTATAAATGCATCTACACCAGCAACTGTATCTACAATTGCAACTAAAACTACAACATCATACTTGGGGAGATAACTA
>CAXITT010001565.1:52248-64714 GCA_964033795.1 Lymnaea stagnalis
CAATCTACGTCATTATTACTATCTATAAATGCATCTACACCAGCAACTGTATCTAAAACTGCAACTAAATCTACAACATCATACTTGGGGAGATAACTACAAACATAGATACAATTATATATACATAGACACCATTCTTTCAATCAACTAAAGCTACTACTAAGACGACAACTAAATCTACATATTCAACTGCAAACAAAGTTAAATCTACCATTTAAGCTACAATTAAAGGAATAGAATCTATAAAACATATAATATCTATCAATACAACTTCATCTATTTCTACAACTGCCTCAAAAACAACAACTTCATATAGGAGGAGATTACTACGAAAAGAGGAAAATCTATATGCTTATACGACCTATTTTACACCCGACAAAAACTGCTTCTTTAACGGCAACTACATCTGTAATTCCAACTACAACTAAAGTTGCACCTCCCCCGAAGCTACAATTAAAGAAACACAATCTATGTCGTTATTACTATCTATAAATGCATCTACACCAGCAACTGTATCTACAATTGCAACTAAAACTACAATATTCTACTTGGGGAGATAACTACAAATATAGATACAATTATATATACATAGACACCATTCTTTCAATCAACTAAAGCAACTACTAAAATGACTACTAAATCTACATATTCAACTGCAAACAAAGTTAAATCTACCATTTAAGCTACAAGGAAAGGAATATAATCTATAACACAAATAATATCTATAAATACATTTTCATCTATATCCACAACTGCCTCAAAATCTACAACTTCATATAGGAGGAGATTACTACGAAAAGAGGTAAATATATATGCTTATACGACCTATTTTACACCCGACAAAAAACTGCTTCTTTAACGGCAACTACATCTGTAATTCCAACTACAACTAAAGTTGCACCTACCCCTGAAGCTACAATTAAGAAACACAATCTACGTCGTTATTAATATTTAACAGCAACTACATCTGTAATTCCAACTACAACTAAAGTTGCACCTACCCCTGAAGCTACAATTAAAGAAACACAATCTACGTCGTTATTACTAGCTATAAATGCATCTACACCAGCAAGTGTATCTACAATTGCAACTAAAACTACAACATCATACTTGGGGAGATGACTACAAACAAAGATACAATTATATATACAGAGTTACCATTCTTTCAATCAACTAAAGCTACTACTAAGACTATAACTAAATCTACATATTCAACTGCAAACAAAGTTAAATCTACCATTTAACCTACAATTAAAGGAATATAACCTATAACGCAAATAATATCTATAAATACAACTTCATCTATATCTACAACTGCCTAAAAAACAACAACTTTATATAGAATGAGATTACTACGAAAAGAGGTAAATCTATAACATATACGACCTATTTTACACACGACAAAAAACTGCTTCTTTAACGGCAACTACATCTGTAATTCAGACTACAACTAAAGTTGCACCTACCCCTGAAGCTACAATTAAAGAAACACAATCTACGTCGTTATTAGTATCTATAAATGCATCTACACCAGCATTTGTATCTACAATTGCAACTAAATCTACAACATCATACTTGGGGAGATAACTACAAACATAGATACAATTATATATACATAGACACCATTCTTTCATTCAACTAAAGCTACTACTAAGACGACAACGAAATCTACATATTCATTTGCAAACAAAGTTAAATCTACCATTTAAGCTAAAATTAAAGGAATAGAATCTATAACACAAATAATATCTATAAATACAACTTCATCTATATCTAGAACTGCCTAAAAATCTAAAACTTCATATAGGATGAGATTACTACGAAAAGATAAAAATCTATATGCATATACGACCTATTTTACACCCGACAAAAAACTGCTTCTTTAACGGCAACTACATCTGTAATTCCAACTACAACTAAAGTTGCACCTACCCCTGAAGCTACAATTAAAGAAACACAATCTACGTCGTTATTACTAGCTATAAATGCATCTACACCAGCAACTGTACCCACATATGCAACTAAAACTACAACATTCTACTTGGGGAGATAACTACAAAGATAGATACTATTATATATACATAGACACCATTCTTTCAATCAACTAAAGCTACTACTAAAACGACAACTAAATCTACAAATTCAACTGCAAACAAAGTTAAATCTACCATTTAAGCTACAATTAAATGAATAGAATCTATAACACAAATAATATCTATAAATACAACTTCATCTATATCTACAACTGCCTCAAAATCTACAACTTCATATTGGAGGAGATTACTACGAAAAGAGGTAAATCTTTATGCATATACGACCTATTTTATACCCGACAAAAAACTGCTTCTTTAACGGCAACTACATCTGTAATTCCAACTACAACTAAAGTTGCACCTACCCCTGAAGCTACAATTAAAGAAACACAATCTACGTCGTTATTACTATCTATAAATGCATCTACACCAGCAACTGTATCTACAATTGCAACTAAAACTACAACATCATACTTGGGGAGATAACTACAAACATAGATACAATTATATATACATAGACACCATTCTTTCAATCAACTAAAGCTACTACTAAGACGACAACTAAATCTACAAATTCAACTGCAAACAAAATTAAATCTACCATTTAAGCTACAATAAAAGGAATAGAATCTATAACACAAATAATATCTATAAATACAACTTCATCTATATCTACAACTGCCTCAAAATCTACAACTTCATATTGGAGGAGATTACTACGAAAAGAGGTAAATCTTTATGCATATACGACCTATTTTATACCCGACAAAAAACTGCTTCTTTAACGGCAACTACATCTGTTATTCCAACTACAACCAAATTTGCACCTATCCCTGAAGCTACAATTAAAGAAATACAATCTACGTCGTTATTACTATCTATAAATGCATCTACACCAGCAACTGTATCTACAATTGCAACTAAAACTACAAAATCATACTTGGGGAGATAACTACAAACATAGATACAATTATATATACATAGACACCATTCTTTCAATCAACTAAAGCTACTACTAAGACGACAACGAAATCTACATATTCAACTGCAAACAAAGTTAAATCTAACATTTAAGCTACAATTAAAGGAATAGAATCTATAACACAAATAATATCTATAAATACAACTTCATCTATATCTACAACTGCCTAAAAATCTAAAACTTCATATAGGATGAGATTACTACGAAAAGATAAAAATCTATATGCATATACGACCTATTTTACACCCGACAAAAAACTGCTTCTTTAACGGCAACTACATCTGTAATTCCAACTACAACTAAAGTTGCACCTACCCCTGAAGCTACAATTAAAGAAACACAATCTACGTCGTTATTACTATCTATAAATGCATCTATACCAGCAACTGTACCCACATATGCAACTAAAACTACAACATTCTACTTGGGGAGATAACTACAAACATAGATACAAGTATATATACATAGACACCATTCTTTCATTCAACTAAAGCTACTACTAAGACGACAACGAAATCTACATATTCATTTGCAAACAAAGTTAAATCTACCATTTAAGCTAAAATTAAAGGAATAGAATCTATAACACAAATAATATCTATAAATACAACTTCATCTATATCTACAACTGCCTCAAAATCTACAACTTCATATAGGAGGAGATTACTACGAAAAGAGGTAAATCTATATGCATATACGACCTATTTTACACCCGACAAAAAACTGCTTCTTTAACGGCAACTACATCTGTAATTCCAACTACAACTAAAGTTGCACCTACCCCTGAAGCTACAATTAAAGAAACACAATCTACGTCGTTATTACTATCTATAAATGCATCTACACCAGCAACTGTATCTACAATTGCAACTAAAACTACAACATCATACTTGGGGAGATAACTACAAACATAGATACAATTATATATACATAGACACCATTCTTTCATTCAACTAAAGCTACTACTAAGACGACAACTAAATCTAATTATTCAACTGCAAACAAAGTTAAATCTACCATTTAAGCTACAATTAAAGGAATAGAATCTATAACACAAATAATATCTATAAATACAACTTCATCTAAATCTACAACAGCCTCAAAAACAACAACTTCATATAGGAGGAGATTACTACGAAAAGAGGTAAATCTATATGCATACACGATCTATTTTAAACCCGACAAAAAACTGCTTCTTTAACGGGAACTACATCTTTAATTCCAACTACAACTAAAGTTGCACCTACCCCTGAAGCTACAATTAAAGAAACTTAATGTACGTCGTTATTACTATCTACAAATGCATCTACACCAGCATTTGTATCTACAATTGCAACTAAAACTACAACATCATACTTGAGGAGATAACTACAAACATAGATACAATTATATATACATAGACACCATTCTTTCAATCAACTAAAGCTACTTCTAAGATGACAACTAAATCTGCATATTCAACTGCAAACAAAGTTAAATCTACCGTTTAAGCTACAATTAAAGGAATAGAATCTATAACACAAATAATATCTATAAATACAACTTCATCTATATCTACAACTGCCTCAAAAACAACAACTTCATATAGGAGGAGATTACTACGAAAAGAGGTAAATCTATATGCATATACGACCTTTTTTATACCCGACAAAAAACTGCTTCTTTAACGGCAACTACATCTGTAATTCCAACTACAACTAAAGTTTTACCTACCCCTGAAGCTACAATTAAAGAAACTTAATGTACGTCGTTATTACTATCTACAAATGCATCTATACCAGCATTTGTATCTACAATTGCAACTAAAACTACAACATCATACTTGAGGAGATAACTACAAACATAGATACAATTATATAAACATAGACACCATTCTTTCAATCAACTAAAGCTACTTCTAAGATGACAACTAAATCTGCATATTCAACTGCAAACAAAGTTAAATCTACCGTTTAAGCTACAATTAAAGGAATAGAATCTATAACACAAATAATATCTATAAATACAACTTCATCTATATCTACAACTGCCTCAAAAACAACAACTTCATATAGGAGGAGATTACTACGAAAAGAGGTAAATCTATATGCATATACGACCTTTTTTATACCCGACAAAAAACTGCTTCTTTAACGGCAACTACATCTATAATTCCAACTACAACCAAAGTTGCACTTATCCCTGAAGCTACAATTAAAGAAATACAATCTACGTCGTTATTAATATCTATAAATGCATCTACACCAGCAACTGTATCTACAATTGCAACTAAAACTACAACATCATACTTGGGGAGATAACTACAAACATAGATACAATTATATATACATAGACACCATTCTTTCATTCAACTAAAGCTACTACTAAGACGACAACGAAATCTACATATTCATTTGCAAACAAAGTTAAATCTACCATTTAAGCTAAAATTAAAGGAATAGAATCTATAACACAAATAATATCTATAAATACAACTTCATCTATATCTACAACTGCCTAAAAATCTAAAACTTCATATAGGGTGAGATTACTACGAAAAGATAAAAATCTATATGCATATACGACCTATTTTACACCCGACAAAAAACTGCTTCTTTAACGGCAACTACATCTGTAATTCCAACTACAACTAAAGTTGCACCTACCCCTGAAGCTACAATTAAAGAAACACAATCTACGTCGTTATTACTAGCTATAAATGCATCTACACCAGCAACTGTACCCACATATGCAACTAAAACTACAACATTCTACTTGGGGAGATAACTACAAAGATAGATGCTATTATATATACATAGACACCATTCTTTCAATCAACTAAAGCTACTACTAAAACGACAACTAAATCTACAAATTCAACTGCAAACAAAGTTAAATCTACCATTTAAGCTACAATTAAAGGAATAGAATCTATAACACAAATAATATCTATAAATACAACTTCATCTATATCTACAACTGCCTCAAAATCTACAACTTCATATTGGTGGATATTACTACGAAAAGAGGTAAATCTTTATGCATATACGACCTATTTTACACCCGACAAAAACTGCTTCTTTAACGTCAACTACATCTGCATTTGCAACTACAACTAAAGTTGAACCAACCCTGAAGCTACAATTAAAGAAACACAATCTACGTCGTTCTTACTATCTATAAATGCATCTACACCAGCAACTGTATCCACAATTGCAACTAAAACTACAACATTCTACTTGGGGAGATAACTACAAAGATAGATACTATTATATATACATAGACACCATTCTTTCAATCAACTAAAGCTACTATTAAGACGACAACTAAATCTACATATTCAACTGCAAACAAAGTTAAATCTACCATTTAAGCTACAATTAAAGGAATAGAATCTATAACACAAATAATATCTATAAATACAACTTCATCTATATCTACAACTGCCTCAAAATCTACAACTTCATATTGGAGGAGATTACTACGAAAAGAGGTAAATCTTTATGCATATACGACCTATTTTATACCCGACAAAAAACTGCTTCTTTAACGGCAACTACATCTGTAATTCCAACTACAACTAAAGTTGCACCTACCCCTGAAGCTACAATTAAAGAAACACAATCTACGTCGTTATTACTATCTATAAATGCATCTACACCAGCAACTGTATCTACAATTGCAACTAAAACTACAACATCATACTTGGGGAGATAACTACAAACATAGATACAATTATATATACATAGACACCATTCTTTCAATCAACTAAAGCTACTACTAAGACGACAACTAAATCTACATATTCAACTGCAAACAAAGTTAAATCTACCATTTAAGCTACAATTAAAGGAATAGAATCTATAACACAAATAATATCTATAAATACAACTTCATCTATATCTACAACTGCCTCAAAATCTACAACTTCATATTGGAGGAGATTACTACGAAAAGAGGTAAATCTTTATGCATATACGACCTATTTTATACCCGACAAAAAACTGCTTCTTTAACGGCAACTACATCTGTAATTCCAACTACAACTAAAGTTGCACCTACCCCTGAAGCTACAATTAAAGAAACACAATCTACGTCGTTATTACTATCTATAAATGCATCTACACCAGCAACTGTATCTACAATTGCAACTAAAACTACAACATCATACTTGGGGAGATAACTACAAACATAGATACAATTATATATACATAGACACCATTCTTTCAATCAACTAAAGCTACTACTAAGACGACAACTAAATCTACATATTCAACTGCAAACAAAGTTAAATCTACCATTTAAGCTACAATTAAAGGAATAGAATCTATAACACAAATAATATCTATAAATACAACTTCATCTATATCTACAACTGCCTCAAAATCTACAACTTCATATTGGAGGAGATTACTACGAAAAGAGGTAAATCTTTATGCATATACGACCTATTTTATACCCGACAAAAAACTGCTTCTTTAACGGCAACTACATCTGTAATTCCAACTACAACTAAAGTTGCACCTACCCCTGAAGCTACAATTAAAGAAACACAATCTACGTCGTTATTACTATCTATAAATGCATCTACACCAGCAACTGTATCTACAATTGCAACTAAAACTACAACATCATACTTGGGGAGATAACTACAAACATAGATACAATTATATATACATAGACACCATTCTTTCAATCAACTAAAGCTACTACTAAGACGACAACTAAATCTACATATTCAACTGCAAACAAAGTTAAATCTACCATTTAAGCTACAATTAAAGGAATAGAATCTATAACACAAATAATATCTATAAATACAACTTCATCTATATCTACAACTGCCTCAAAATCTACAACTTCATATTGGAGGAGATTACTACGAAAAGAGGTAAATCTTTATGCATATACGACCTATTTTATACCCGACAAAAAACTGCTTCTTTAACGGCAACTACATCTGTAATTCCAACTACAACTAAAGTTGCACCTACCCCTGAAGCTACAATTAAAGAAACACAATCTACGTCGTTATTACTATCTATAAATGCATCTACACCAGCAACTGTATCTACAATTGCAACTAAAACTACAACATCATACTTGGGGAGATAACTACAAACATAGATACAATTATATATACATAGACACCATTCTTTCAATCAACTAAAGCTACTACTAAGACGACAACTAAATCTACATATTCAACTGCAAACAAAGTTAAATCTACCATTTAAGCTACAATTAAAGGAATAGAATCTATAACACAAATAATATCTATAAATACAACTTCATCTATATCTACAACTGCCTCAAAATCTACAACTTCATATTGGAGGAGATTACTACGAAAAGAGGTAAATCTTTATGCATATACGACCTATTTTATACCCGACAAAAAACTGCTTCTTTAACGGCAACTACATCTGTAATTCCAACTACAACTAAAGTTGCACCTACCCCTGAAGCTACAATTAAAGAAACACAATCTACGTCGTTATTACTATCTATAAATGCATCTACACCAGCAACTGTATCTACAATTGCAACTAAAACTACAACATCATACTTGGGGAGATAACTACAAACATAGATACAATTATATATACATAGACACCATTCTTTCAATCAACTAAAGCTACTACTAAGACGACAACTAAATCTACAAATTCAACTGCAAACAAAATTAAATCTACCATTTAAGCTACAATAAAAGGAATAGAATCTATAACACAAATAATATCTATAAATACAACTTCATCTATATCTACAACTGCCTCAAAATCTACAACTTCATATTGGAGGAGATTACTACGAAAAGAGGTAAATCTTTATGCATATACGACCTATTTTATACCCGACAAAAAACTGCTTCTTTAACGGCAACTACATCTGTTATTCCAACTACAACCAAATTTGCACCTATCCCTGAAGCTACAATTAAAGAAATACAATCTACGTCGTTATTACTATCTATAAATGCATCTACACCAGCAACTGTATCTACAATTGCAACTAAAACTACAAAATCATACTTGGGGAGATAACTACAAACATAGATACAATTATATATACATAGACACCATTCTTTCAATCAACTAAAGCTACTACTAAGACGACAACGAAATCTACATATTCAACTGCAAACAAAGTTAAATCTAACATTTAAGCTACAATTAAAGGAATAGAATCTATAACACAAATAATATCTATAAATACAACTTCATCTATATCTACAACTGCCTAAAAATCTAAAACTTCATATAGGATGAGATTACTACGAAAAGATAAAAATCTATATGCATATACGACCTATTTTACACCCGACAAAAAACTTCTTCTTTAACGGCAACTACATCTGTAATTCCAACTACAACTAAAGTTGCACCTACCCCTGAAGCTACAATTAAAGAAACACAATCTACGTCGTTATTACTAGCTATAAATGCATCTATACCAGCAACTGTACCCACATATGCAACTAAAACTACAACATTCTACTTGGGGAGATAACTACAAACATAGATACAATTATATATACATAGACATCATTCTTTCATTCAACTAAAGCTACTACTAAGACGACAACGAAATCTACATATTCATTTGCAAACAAAGTTAAATCTACCATTTAAGCTAAAATTAAAGGAATAGAATCTATAACACAAATAATATCTATAAATACAACTTCATCTATATCTACAACTGCCTCAAAAACAACAACTTCATATAGGAGGAGATTACTACGAAAAGAGGAAAATCTATATGCATATACAAACTATTTTACACCCGACAAAAAACTGCTTCTTTAATGGCAACTACATATGTAATTCCAACTACAACTAAAGTTGCACCGACCCCTGAAGCTACAATTAAAGAAACACAATCTACGTCGTTATTACTATCTATAAATGCATCTACACCAGCAACTGTATCTACAATTGCAACTAAAACTACAACATCATACTTGGGGAGATAACTACAAACATAGATACAATTATATATACATAGACACCATTCTTTCAATCAACTAAAGCTACTACTAAGACGACAACTAAATCTACATATTCAACTGCAAACAAAGTTAAATCTACCATTTAAGCTACAATTAAAGGAATAGAATCTATAACACAAATAATATCTATAAATACAACTTCATCTATATCTACAACTGCCTCAAAATCTACAACTTCATATAGGAGGAGATTACTACGAAAAGAGGTAAATCTATATGCATATACGACCTATTTTACACCCGACAAAAAACTGCTTCTTTAACGGCAACTACATCTGTAATTCCAACTACAACTAAAGTTGCACCTACCCCTGAAGCTACAATTAAAGAAACACAATCTACGTCGTTATTACTATCTATAAATGCATCTACACCAGCAACTGTATCTACAATTGCAACTAAAACTACAACATCATACTTGGGGAGATAACTACAAACATAGATACAATTATATATACATAGACACCATTCTTTCAATCAACTAAAGCTACTACTAAGACGACAACTAAATCTACATATTCAACTGCAAACAAAGTTAAATCTACCATTTAAGCTACAATTAAAGGAATAGAATCTATAACACAAATAATATCTATAAATACAACTTCATCTATATCTACAACTGCCTCAAAATCTACAACTTCATATAGGAGGAGATTACTACGAAAAGAGGTAAATCTATATGCATATACGACCTATTTTACACCCGACAAAAAACTGCTTCTTTAACGGCAACTACATCTGTAATTCCAACTACAACTAAAGTTGCACCTACCCCTGAAGCTACAATTAAAGAAACACAATCTACGTCGTTATTACTATCTATAAATGCATCTACACCAGCAACTGTATCTACAATTGCAACTAAAACTACAACATCATACTTGGGGAGATAACTACAAACATAGATACAATTATATATACATAGACACCATTCTTTCAATCAACTAAAGCTACTACTAAGACGACAACTAAATCTACATATTCAACTGCAAACAAAGTTAAATCTACCATTTAAGCTACAATTAAAGGAATAGAATCTATAACACAAATAATATCTATAAATACAACTTCATCTATATCTACAACTGCCTCAAAATCTACAACTTCATATAGGAGGAGATTACTACGAAAAGAGGTAAATCTATATGCATATACGACCTATTTTACACCCGACAAAAAACTGCTTCTTTAACGGCAACTACATCTGTAATTCCAACTACAACTAAAGTTGCACCTACCCCTGAAGCTACAATTAAAGAAACACAATCTACGTCGTTATTACTATCTATAAATGCATCTACACCAGCAACTGTATCTACAATTGCAACTAAAACTACAACATCATACTTGGGGAGATAACTACAAACATAGATACAATTATATATACATAGACACCATTCTTTCAATCAACTAAAGCTACTACTAAGACGACAACTAAATCTACATATTCAACTGCAAACAAAGTTAAATCTACCATTTAAGCTACAATTAAAGGAATAGAATCTATAACACAAATAATATCTATAAATACAACTTCATCTATATCTACAACTGCCTCAAAATCTACAACTTCATATAGGAGGAGATTACTACGAAAAGAGGTAAATCTATATGCATATACGACCTATTTTACACCCGACAAAAAACTGCTTCTTTAACGGCAACTACATCTGTAATTCCAACTACAACTAAAGTTGCACCTACCCCTGAAGCTACAATTAAAGAAACACAATCTACGTCGTTATTACTATCTATAAATGCATCTACACCAGCAACTGTATCTACAATTGCAACTAAAACTACAACATCATACTTGGGGAGATAACTACAAACATAGATACAATTATATATACATAGACACCATTCTTTCAATCAACTAAAGCTACTACTAAGACGACAACTAAATCTACAAATTCAACTGCAAACAAAATTAAATCTACCATTTAAGCTACAATAAAAGGAATAGAATCTATAACACAAATAATATCTATAAATACAACTTCATCTATATCTACAATTGCCTCAAAATCTACAACTTCATATTGGAGGAGATTACTACGAAAAGAGGTAAATCTTTATGCATATTCGACCTATTTTATACCCGACAAAAAACTGCTTCTTTAACGGCAACTACATCTGTTATTCCAACTACAACCAAATTTGCACCTATCCCTGAAGCTACAATTAAAGAAATACAATCTACGTCGTTATTACTATCTATAAATGCATCTACACCAGCAACTGTATCCACAATTGCAACTAAAACTACAACATTCTACTTGGGGAGATAACTACAAACATAGATACAATTATATATACATAGACATCATTCTTTCATTCAACTAAAGCTACTACTAAGACGACAACGAAATCTACATATTCATTTGCAAACAAAGTTAAATCTACCATTTAAGCTAAAATTAAAGGAATAGAATCTATAACACAAATAATATC
>CAXITT010001566.1:34547-59444 GCA_964033795.1 Lymnaea stagnalis
TGTCTGTCTGTCTGTCTGTCTGTCTGTCTGTCTGTCTGTCTGTCTGTCTGTCTGTCTGTCTGTCTGTCTGCCTGTCTGTCTGTCTGTCTGTCTGTCTGTCTGTCTGTCTGTCTGTCTGTCTGTCTGTCTGCCTGCCTGTCTGCCTGTCTGCCTGTCTGCCTGTCTGCCTGTCTGCCTGCCTGCCTGTCTGCCTGTCTGCCTGTCTGCCTTGCTGCCTGTCTGCCTGTCTGCCTGTCTGTCCATCTGTCTATCTGTCTGTCTATATGTCTATCTATCTATCTATCTATCTATCTATCTATCTATCCTATCTATCATCTAAGATAGTCTTAATCCATTGATTTTTTGAAAATTAAATTTTTCTTGTGTAAAATAAATGTACCTTTATATTAATGGATATAATTAAGTAAATGTACTTACGTTCAGTTAACGTCATTGAATTTCTCAATAGCTTAACAGATATTATAGCATCTATTTTTCACAACTGTAATATCATTTGCTTAAAAGATATTGTCATCCACGTAAATTTGTACACACACTATTTCGTATCCCTATGAAATCAAATTTTCAAAAAATCTTAACAATTAGTTATTTTTGATACTTTGATGACATTGCTTATCATTGGCCTTTCCTGATATGACATCTCAAGGATATAAAATGTTCAAACAATAAAAAAAGAAATATTTATGTATGAATCTATGTATGTCCTTTATGTCCTTTATATCATTCAAGCAATTGTGATAAATCTATTGTGATTTATTGTCCACAAACCCCCGCATTTTTCTGAGTCATTACAACGCTTTTAAAATAGTCCGTTTCGGCCATAGGCCTTTAATTCTTTTTTTTTTTCATTATTCTTAATTACTTTCCTTATATGATCTATATGTATAAACTTTCAATCAGAGCTAATGCATGCGTCAATAAAATTATCAATCAAATATAAATAACAACATTTCAGTTTGTATATAACATAAATTAGTTGGGTTCTGAATTTATACATCTATTCTACAATATTCTGCCGTGGCCAGGGACCTTAAGATAGCTTTAAAAAAAAAATATTTTGTATTCATTCCTATACAAATTATCTGACGGGATTAAACTTTGGTGAATCATTATGTGCACGCACTCAAATGTTCCTAAAATAGAACATTTTTTTTCCTTATTCCGTTTTTACCTTCTTCTTTAAATAGCTGTAAGAATTATATATTTTCAAAAATAGCTTTTGCATGGATGAATTGAATTTAATCAAATACAAAGAGCGACATTTCAGTTTGTGTGTTACATAGTAAACAGAATTGACTTAGTATCACCATTCTACGGTGTTACATAGTACAGAGATTGGACTTAGTGCCAGCATTGTACAGTTTTACATAGTAAAAAGATTGGACTTAGTGCCACCATTGTACAGTGTTACATAGTAAAAAGATTGGACTTAGTGCCACCATTGTACAGTGTTACATAGTAAAAAGATTGGACTTAGTGCCAGCATTGTACAGTGTTACATAGTAAAATGATTGGACTTAGTGCCACCATTGTACAGTGTTACATAGTAAAATGATTGGACTTAGTGACAGCATTGTACAGTGTTACATAGTAAAAAGATTTGACTTAGTGCCACCATTGTACAAGGTTACATAGTAAAAAGATCGAACTTAGTGCCATCATTTTACAGTGTTACATAGTACAAAGATTGAACTTAGTGCCAGCATTGTACAGTGTTACATAGTAAAAAGATTGGACTTAGTACCACCCTTGTACAGTGTTACATAGTAAAAAGATTTGACTTAGTGCCACCATTGTACAGTGTTACATAGTAAAAAGATTAGACTTACTGCAACCATTGTACAGTGTTACATAGTAAAAAGATTGGACTTAGTGCCACCATTTTACAGTGTTACATAGTAAAAAGATTTGACTTAGTGCCAGCATTGTAAAGTGTTACATAGTAAAAAGATTGGACTTAGTGCCAGCTTTGTACAGTGTTACATAGTAAAAGATTAAACTTAGTGCCACCATTGTACAATGTTACATAGTAAAAAGATTGGACTTAGTGCCACCATTTTACAGTGTTACATAGTAAAAAGATTTGACTTAGTGCCAGCATTGTACAGTGTTACATAGTAAAATGATTGGACTTAGTGACAGCATTGTACAGTGTTACATAGTAAAAAGATTTTACTTAGTGCCACTATTGTACAATGTTACATAGTAAAAAGATCGAACTTAGTGCCATCATTTTACAGTGGTACATAGTACAAAGATTGAACTTAGTGCCAGCATTGTACAGTGTTACATAGAAAAAAGATTGGACTTAGTGCCAGCATTGTACAGTGTTACATAATAAAAAGATTGGACTTAGTACCACCCTTGTACAGTGTTACATAGTAAAAGATTAAACTTAGTTCCACCATTGTACAGTGTTACATAGTAAAAGATTGGACTTAGTGCCACCATTTTACAGTGTTACATAGTAAAAAGATTTGACTTAGTGCCAGCATTGTACAGTGTTACATAGTAAAAAGATTGGACTTAGTACCACCCTTGTACAGTGTTACATAGTAAAAAGATTTGACTTAGTGCCACCATTGTACAGTGTTACATAGTAAAAAGATTGGACTTAGTGCCACCATTGTACAGTGTTACATAGTTAAATGAGTGGACTTAGTTCCAGCATTGTACAGTGTTACATAGTAAAAAGTTTGGACTTAGTGCCACCCGTTGTACAGTGTTACATAGTAAAAAGATTTGACTTAGTGCCACCATTGTACAGTGTTACATAGTAAAAAGATTTGACTTAGTGCCACCATTGTACAATGTTACATAGTAAAAAGATTGGAGTTAGTACCACCATTGTACAGTGTTACATAGTAAAAAGATTGGACTTAGTGCCACCATTGTACAGTGTTACATAGTAAAAAGATTGGACTTAGTGCCACCATTGTACAGTGTTACATATAAAAAAGATTGGACTTAGTGCCACCATTGTACAGTGTTACATAGTAAAAAGATTGGACTTAGTGCCACCATTGTACAGTGTTACATAGTAAAAAGATTGGACTTAGTGTCACCATTGTACAGTGTTACATAGTAAAAGATTGGACTTAGTGCCACCATTGTACAGTGTTACATAGTAAAAAGATTGGACTTAGTGCCACCATTGTACAGTATTACATAGTAAAAAGATTGGACTTAGTGCCACCATTGTACAGTATTACATAGTAAAAAGATTGGACTTAGTGCCACCATTGTACAGTGTTACATAGTAAAAAGATTGGACTTAGTGCCACCATTGTACAGTGTTACATAGTAAAAAGATTGGACTTAGTGCCACCATTGTACAGTGTTACGTTTTAAGCAAGGTGGCTCTAAATTCGTTTTTTTTAATGTCTTTTATATTAGCTATAAAAACATAACTTGCGTTTGCGTTCCTATACCATTAATTCGATTGCGATCAGACGTTCGCGAGGTGTTGTGCCACACCCAGAAATGTGTCTAATTAAGTACACACTTATTTTATAATAGTCATTTTTGGCCGAGGTCACTTCATTAAATTTTTTTTTCTCATTTGCACTATCAAAATATAATTTCAAACAGAACTATTGCATTTGTCGATAGAATTGAATCAAAGTGTCCCCGTTGTATAGCCATTTTCATTGTTTCTATAGTATAGTAGTTACTATTTTAGTGTCTCATTTTTATTTTACTTAGTGTACATGTTTTTAATAATTGTAAAGCGCTTAGAGCTTTATGGTAAGCGCTATATAAAAATGCCTAAATAAATAAATAAATACAAATAACAATATTTTAGCTTCTTTGTGACATAAAAAGTATGTTTCTAAATAAATAGAACAATTTTGCAATGTTCCTTTTCGGGCCGGGGGGGGGGGGGGAATTTTGTTTTTTTTTTGAAGGGGGGGGGGGGGGGTGTGACTCACAAACTTTATTTTTTATTCTAATAATCTAAAATTTTCAAATTTTGAAAAAAATCTTTATTCAATAAATTTTAAAAACATTAATTTAAGGTCAAAATTGCCTCAGTTATAAAATTGCCTCAGTTATAAAATTGCCTCAGTTATAAAATTGCCTCAGTTATAAAATTGCCTCAGTTATAAAATTGCCTCAGTTATAAAATTGCCTCAGTTATAAAATTGCCTCAGTTATAAAATTGCCTCAGTTATAAAATTGCCTCAGTTATAAAATTGCCTCAGTTATAAAATTGCCTCAGTTATAAAATTGCCTCAGTTATAAAATTGCCTCAGTTATAAAATTGCCTCAGTTATAAAATTGCCTCAGTTATAAAATTGCCTCAGTTATAAAATTGCCTCAGTTATAAAATTGCCTCAGTTATAAAATTGCCTCAGTTATAAAATTGCCTCAGTTATAAAATTGCCTCAGTTATAAAATTGCCTCAGTTATAAAATTGCCTCAGTTATAAANCTTCTCAAATGGACAGCTGTAAGTGGCCTGCTCACTTCTCATATGGACAGCTGTAAGTGGCCTGCTCACTTCTCATATGGACAGCTGTAAGTGGCCTGCTCACTTCTCATATGGACAGCTGTAAGTGGCGTGCTCACTTCTCATATGGACAGCTGTAAGTGGCCTGCTCACTTCTCAAATTGACAGCTGTAAGTGGCCTGCTCACGCCACGAAAAAACTTTTGACTTATTCTTGTACGCACCAAGACGAATAAAAAAAAAATATTTTTTTTTTAATTTAAAAATTATTTTAAAAATGTAAATAAAACCCAAACCCTTCCTTTCATTGAGTGACAGAACAACGCATTCCGGGTGCTCCTTAGTTAAAACTAAAGGATACGTGTGACATACGTGTGAGAAGAAAGAGAGACTTTATTGGCTTTAATTAAAACCCAAAAAATGTTGGGCAGCCTTTATGTTCATTGTATCCCTAATGGTAGGGACCGAATCGAATTCAAGGGGAATTCCTATTAAAAATCGTAAATGGCCCACTGAAAAATGAGCATTGCAGAACGTTGGTTACACATATTTTGTATTATATAAATGTACCATTAAATTGAATATTTTTAGTTTCTTAAATTCTAATTATGGAATAAAGAAAAGTTATTTTTTTATAATTTGTGAGGTCTACATTGTTATAAATGTTTAAATTAATTTTGCAAATTAATTTCTGATAACAAAAATAAAATAAACATCTGTAATAGTATACTCAATTTTACGTAATTAAAGTCTTTTAAATAGTGAAAGCAATTGTTTCCCTTGAAAAAGAAATTGTCTTTAATGCTCTTAAAAACTCATAAATACTAAAAGACCAATTGATAGAACAGAAAACAGTATTTATTAATTTATTAATATTTTGAATTGGTGGTGAGTCAGCTCCAGCTATAATTGCAATTTAACATCTTTAAAACGTTTTATTTAATGATTATACAAAGACTACTTAAGTATGTGAAAAAAAAACTATTTAAAAGTAAACTTGTTAAATTTTAAGTAAGCAAAGTAAGCAATGTAGTTTTTTGTCGAGGAGGTTAGGTAGTTGGTATTGTTGAGGAGGAGAGGCAGTTGATTTTGTTGAGGATGTGATAGAGTTGGTTTTTCTTTAAGGAGGTCAGCTAGTTGGTATTGTTGAGAATGTGAAAGAGTTTGTTTTTCTTTAAGGAGGTCAGCTAGTTGGTATTGTTGAGAATGTGATAGAGTTTGTTTTTCTTTAAGGAGGTCAGCTAGTTGGTATTGTTGAGAATGTGATAGAGTTGGCTTTTCTTTAAGGAGGTCAGCTAGTTGGTATTGTTGAGAATGTGATAGAGTTGGCTTTTCTTTAAGGAGGTCAGCTAGTTGGTATTGTTGAGAATGTGATAGAGTTAGCTTTTCTTTAAGGAGTTCAGCTAGTTGGTATTGTCGAGAATGTGATAGAGTTGGCTTTTCTTTAAGGAGGTCAACTAGTTGGTATTGTTGAGAATGTGATAGAGTTGGCTTTTCTTTAAGGAGGTCAGCTAGTTGGTATTGTCGAGAATGTGATAGAGTTGGCTTTTCTTTAAGGAGGTCAGCTAGTTGGTATTGTTGAGAATGTGATAGAGTTGGCTTTTCTTTAAGGAGGTCAGCTAGTTGGTATTGTTGAGAATGTGATAGAGTTGGCTTTTCTTTAAGGAGGTCAGCTAGTTGGTATTGTTGAGAATGTGATAGAGTTGGCTTTTCCTTAAGGAGGTCAGCTAGTTGGTATTGTTGAGAATGTGATAGAGTTGGCTTTTCCTTAAGGAGGTCAGCTAGTTGGTATTGTTGAGAATGTGATAGAGTTGGCTTTTCCTTAAGGAGGTCAGCTAGTTGGTATTGTTGAGAATGTGATAGAGTTGGCTTTTCCTTAAGGAGGTCAGCTAGTTGGTATTGTTGAGAATGTGATAGAGTTGGCTTTTCCTTAAGGAGGTCAGCTAGTTGGTATTGTTGAGAATGTGATAGAGTTGGCTTTTCCTTAAGGAGGTCAGCTAGTTGGTATTGTTGAGAATGTGATAGAGTTGGCTTTTCCTTAAGGAGGTCAGCTAGTTGGTATTGTTGAGAATGTGATAGAGTTGGCTTTTCCTTAAGGAGGTCAGCTAGTTGGTATTGTTGAGAATGTGAGGTAGTTGATTTTCTTGGGGAGGAGAGGTGATTGGTTTTGTTTACGAGTTGAGGCTGTTGATTTTGATGAAGAGGTGAGATATTTGATTTTTTTTTTGAGTAGGTGAGGTAGATAATTTTGTTAAGATGGTGAGGTAGTTGGTTTTGTTGAGAGAATGAGGCTGTTGGTTTGGATAAAGAGGTGATTCAGTTGGTGTTGTTAAAAATGAGAGGAACATTGTTTTGTGGAGTAGGTGATGGATTTGGTTCTGTTGAGGAGTAGAGGTAGTTGGTTTTGTTAAGGGAGTGAGGCAGCTCAATTTGTCGTGGAACCATCTGTTGTATTTCTTGAGTAAGTGAGGTAGTTGGTTTTGTTCGGGAGGAGAGGTAATTGTCTTTGTTGAGTAAGAAATATAGTTGCTTTTGTTGAGGAGGTGAGGTTGTAAGATTTGTTAAGGAGGTAAGCTAGTTGGTTGTGGTGAGGAGGTGATGTGGTTGGTTGTTGTGAGGGGGTGAAGTGGTTGGCTATGTTGCCAACATGAATGCTTTTGTAAGAAGATCTGATTGGGTACACTAGCTTGATGGTAGCCATTGAATTGATTGTGTATATTAGCGTAATGGTGGCCTTTGAATTGATTGTGTATATTAGCTTAATGGTGGCCATTGAAATAATTGGGTACATTAGCCTAATGCTGGCCTTTGAATTGATTGGGTACATTATCCTGATAGTGACCAATATTGCTCGATTTTTAATCGGCGATTTTCTTTAAAAAAATGTCCCCTCTCGATGTGTAAATGTCAACATTTGAATTCATGACGGTCCTGGTCAGTCTTCTCTGCTATGACATTTTGAATTCATGACGGTCTTGGTTAGTTTTCCTTTCTGTGACATTTTGTTTCTATAGACATCAGATGAAAAGCTCGATGTTTCTTGTATAAGTTGCTGGCTATAATAAGATGTTTCTTGTATAAGTTGCTGGCTATAATAAGATGTTTCACGCTAATATTAGGCTTTATTTTATTATTTATTTTGTTTTAAATTAGAATATATAATCTTATATTTGCTTTGGTTAATATTATGATGGCGAGTTGTGATTTCTGAGTGAAGACAGTTCGTTGAGCTCAGCTGTTTGTATTAAGTTCAGCTATCGTTGTTGTAAAAAAGACCCAAGTTCTGGTTACTGAGATGAGACGGGTCTAAGCATAAGAGTAATGTCATGAAGATTTTGTATTGAACGTTGTGTGCACTGTAGGTTTGTTACAATAATGCAGAATTGTTATAAGAACATCCATTGTTGGTTGTAGCTTTTATGTGTAAACCAGCTATGGCTCTGTTGTGATTCTTTATTGTGGATTAATTATAATTGTGTTGTTGTTGTTATGTTGGTACAAAGTGTGCTTGTTTTTCAGTGAAGTTAGACAATGAACTAGTAATGAGACCAATTATTTATGTGTTATTGTATATGAGAACAAGCATGGATGTGTTAGGATGAAGTTAGAAAAGGGTGCCAGTAATGAGACCAAGTATGTCAGTGGTACAGTGAAGTTAGTCAACGTAGACAGTAAAAAGACCAAGTATGGCTGGAGTGGGTGAAGTTAGACAATGGTGCCAGTAATGAGACCATGTATGTTAGTGTTGTGCTGAAGTTAGTCAACGTAGAAAGTAATAAGAACCAGTATATCTGTGGTGGGATGAAGTTAGACAATTGTGTCAGTAATGAGACCATGTATGTCAGTGTTGTAGTGAAGTTAGTCAACGTAGACAGTAATAAGACCAAGTATGGCTGGGGTGGGGTGAAGTTAGACAATGGTGCCAGTAATGAGACCAAGTATTACTTTATTGTAGAGAAGCTAGACAATGATGTCAGTAAAACTCTCTATTGTCTTCAGTGAATTTGAACAAGCTCGTAGTCTATTGGTTTCGAAAAGTTGCTAACACAGGTACATTTTAGACACTGTATTGGCTGAAAAAGAAAATCACTGCTCTATGCAAATGTACTTTCTTATATGAAATATAATGTGAACAAAGATACAAAAAATCTACATATTAAGAAATGCATCATACTATAAATTATTCTTTCACAAGACTAAGTTTCTGGAATTACTATTTCTCCTACCTGATCAATGGCCCTAACTAGAACATCGAAAATGCAACGGAAAGCTAGTCAAGCTCATCTTGTCTCTCTTTGGCCGTAGGTGGATACACCCATTATTTATACTCATTCATTTCGCGTGCCCTGCACTTAAAGGCAGGTTAACGTCATCAGTAGACGTGGGTCAGACCATTGTTTATATAAAGACATGTCAACCTTCATGAAAGTTGGTCAACTAATACGATTGTAAATTTTTCCACTTTTTTAATCTTCAGTGTGTCTCATGGCTGTAATCTTGTAGCTACTTTGAAGTATTTTAAATTATTTTTTAAAAGTAATTGTATGTTCTTTGATTGTTATGTGTTGTTTTTTTCTTTTCAAAATATGCTTGCTAAATGGGATTTTTTATTATTTTTTTACCAAAAAAAAATAAAATAAAATTAAGTCGAAAAAAATATCAAAGCCTTATAAAGAAGGAGGAAAATATGTTTCCAACTTTATCAATAAATTTGATGATTTATTTGAATATGTTCATAACAAACAAAACACTGCACATTTAAAAAAAAAAATAGATTCATAAATAAAAAAGTATTTGTAGACAACACATAATTCAAGGAACATTGCTTGAAAAAGTCAAAATTATTTAAAAAAAAAAAAAAATGTTGCAAGGGAAAACATAGTGCATCAAATAATCTCTTAGAAAATCACTGATAAGTATTGATTTAGAATATAAGTTAAGAAAAAAAAATAGCACATTATAATAAATCAACATGTTTATCCCTCCCCGAGCTACCGATCAAATGACGTCATCCTTTGACAAAAATGAGTATGTCAAATTCTTGAGAACAATTTTTGTATTTATTAAAACATAAAAATGTATCAAAAACAAATGGTGCGACATATTCACTGGTCATTTTTCTCTGTTTTTGTTACGTAGCGTTACATTTTTTTGTTTTTGTCAGGTCTCAAAACGGAAAGATGTCGGGCTTTACAGTAACTGTTTCATCTGCAAAGATGTCATTTGTTACAGTAACGGGTTCATCATCAAAGATGTCATTAGTTACAGTAACGGGTTCATCATCAAAGATGTAATTTGTTACAATAACGGGTTCATCATCAAAGATGTTATTTGTTACAATAACGGGTTCATCATCAAAGATGTTATTTGTTACAATAACGGGTTCATCATCAAAGATGTCATTTGTTACAATAACAGGTTCATCATCAAATATGTTATTTGTTACAGTAACGTGTTCATCATCAAAGATGTCATTTGTTACAATAACGGGTTCATCATCAAAGATGTTATTTGTTACAGTATTGGGTTCATCATCAAAGATGTCATTTGTTACAGTAAAGGGTTCATCATCAAAGATGTCATTTGTTACAGTAACGGTTTAATCATCAAAGATGTCATTTGTTACAGTATTGGGTTCATCATCAAAGATATCATTTGTTACAATAACGGGTTAAACATCAAAAATGTCATTTGTTACAGTAACGAGTTAATCATCAAAGGTGTCATTTATTGAAGAAACGGGTTTATCTGCAAAAGATGTCATTTGTTCAGAAAATTGTTCATTAATTTCTACATTTTCTTGATGCTGATACAATTATTTGTAATCTACATTGAGATACATACGAGTCTCCAAATTTTGAACAGCATGTTTCTTTTATACATTTCAGTATCAGAAACTTTTAGGAAACTCAATATCCTGTCCTTAGTCATAACGACCTTGCACATTGTAATCATAAAATGATTCCCTGGACATTTCTTGTAAAATTAAGATCTTGGTAAGTCCTGCATTCATTATAAACCCACTTAGTAGATAAAAATCCTCTTCACTAATTTTCAATTGTTACCAATTTTTGAAAGCAGAAAACTTCTTTGTCAATTGTCCTGCACACACTGCTTACTAATTAAAAAAAGATGAATTAAAATAGAGTTTAAGCAGTTCTATTTGCTTGTAAAATTTCCTTTTATCCTTTCTTGTTTTAAAATCAGGAAGCAATATGCTTTGTACCTCTGGTCTAAAGGCAGCAAGGAGTCTCACAGACTTTGTTATCATAACTCATTTATTGACTATGCTTGATATATTCCCTTCGTAGATAATGTCAAATTAATATTTAAAAAAAAAAATATATATTAGTTTAGCAAAAATAAAAATTTAAAAAAAAATTACCGTTTAATTAAAAAAGACTTTAAAATATACAACAATCAGCCCACCTTACTTTTACCTTAACGTTTCATTTAAAAGGGAACACAGCTGATTGTTACTGGGCATAATTAGCCTTGACCTTCTTTACATTTAGCACACTGGAACGAAACAATTTTTAAAAAAAGTTATACCTTCAAATTAGTTTCCATTAAAATAAATAAATAATGTAATGTATTTTTAAAAAGTGTCTACTTGAACTTGAATGAAACTAATGTTAGGACTAATAATAGTGCTAAGGAAGTATCACAGTATGTGTGAGTTGAGTATGAATGAAAAAGTAAACAAACCTTGTATACTATTATTATGATGATAATTTACACAATTCTCGGTATCAGACACATCTGAAGTGCTGTCTTCTTCAAAAAATATTCCTCTAATTAAGAATAATTGTCCATTTCAAGCTTATAATCAGAATCAGACTCCATAGCAACGCTTTAGTGTGTAGTAACAGTGAATTGGTCTTGTGGCGAAACATGTGCATATTGCGAAAAGGAGAATGTATGAATGGACAAGTTGATCCATTATTTTTTTCAAGATTTAGTAGTATAGACGATTTTTCTTAGTTGCTGAATATAAATTTAACATGCCGAAATAGTAGTCTAAATCTTTATTTTGTGGTTTAATATTATTTTTATATATATTTTAGATTCGTTTTTTTCACCCGCCAGATATGACCGATTTTCAAACGCTAGTCGTTTGAGAGAAATAGATAATATCTTGTTCATCGTATATTACAAATGTAGCAGTACTGTACACTATTCCAAATGGAAATACATTCAAATAATAAAAAAAAACATTGTGTGTTACCAATGCTAAAATGTGTTTAGCTCCCTCTCTCATTTTGATTTGCCAAAACCTCTTGTTAAGTCTACATATGTGAGTATAATATTCTTTGCTATTTCATTGATAACATTTTTCTGTATTAGACAAAGGTTCTATTTCTATTAAAATAACTTGGTTTAATCTTCTGTATTCACAACAGAGTCTTAATTGTCCATTTATTCCTTACTATGACGATAGGAGAAGAATATGCATAATTTGAATTTATTTTCAAATTATGTTCCAATAGATTCTTTATTTCTTCTTATATAGCATTTCTGTATTCATAGGGTTTGATCTTAAATGGAGTTATATCTGTTACTCTGATGTCGTGTTTTATTACTTTTGTGTTGAACAGTATATTTGTAATAATTAAACTGTAGTTTTATAATATACATGTTAGCTTCAGTCTGATTTCCTTAGTTATATCTTTGGATAAGGTTATAGTCTTTATAATGTCTTCCTGGTCTAATTCTAGCATAGACATTTTGCATTCTTCATTTCTTTCTGTAACTGTAATATTTGTATTATATTTATAAAATTGTCATTCTTCTTAAATTATGATTTTTCTTTACTTTCTATACCTTCTTTTGTAAATAATTGTATAGGTTTACGAGATTCACCAAAGTCTCTTAAGCACATCAATGTGAAATAACTTGTGTTTTTGTCCTTTGATACATATCATGTAATCCACATTACTACGTGTTTCTATCACGGTATGTGGACTTTGAAACGCCTTTTCAAATCCGACTTTCTGTGGTTCAAAAAATAAATACTTTGACTTAACGTCCTTGTCCTCTAAGATATATGTTTCTGTTGACCATATCTCAATAGATTTTTATTGTGTACGTTTTTCTTAGCACACTGCACAGCATGGATATTTTTTTTTCTCTTGTCTTGGTTACACGATCATATGCAGAATCAGATTTTTTTATGCAATAAAAGTTTCATATGCCATGTTTCTAATGTCTTTAGGATTAGCTCCAAACACAGGCTCCAAAGGTCAGAAACATATTGTTTCACGTGGTATTTCTCTATAGGCAAAAATTACTAAGGGTAAAAATATCTCTCAATCTGCTTGTTTTTTACAGCTTTCTTTAACATCATCTTCATTAATCGATTTGCTCTTTTTCTGCAACATTTGCTTGTGGTCTGTATCTTGGTGCAAATATAAGTGCTATATTCAGCATATCTGTGAAAGCTGAAGTAATTTGTGACCTAAATTGATTTCCATCATCTGAGAAAAATATGTCAGGAATCCGAATTTTAAAAAAAAAATATAATAGTGTATGGCAAATGCACTCAGCAGTAAATTCCCTTAATGGCATAGCCTCGACCCATCGTGTTGCAAAGTCCATTTTTTAAAAAGTATATTTCTTTTGTCTTGTTGCTATATAACGAATAAAGTTACTTGCAATTTTTAAAATGATCTTTAAGCTAGAACCATCTTTTGTAGTGGAGCCTTGTGTTTTTGCCCTATGTTATTTAACTGGTGATATTCTTTACAAATTTCTAAGTATTACTTCACATCTTTTCTTCCATTAGGCTAAAAACTGTGCTTAGTAATGCTATGAATGGTTCTGTTTGGACCCATATGTCCTGCCAATGGAATAGAGTGTGTAGTTTTGAGTATCAATTGTGTTAATGGCTCTGGTATTATAATCTGTAATCTAGTTCCATTTTCCTTCATCGTTTTAATTTCTGTTACTAGATAACCATACAAAAGTTAATCTCTGTGCTTCTGTGATGTGTTGAGTTTGCTGTCCACTTGTTTGATGGAGTTGAATACGTTTTTTTCCTCTTTCTGTTCTTTAATTAGTTGATTTTTACTTATGTTCATAATGGTTTCACGTGTTCATTTAGTTCATTTGAATTTGATTCCTGTTGAACATTGTACTTTTGTTGTACTCTTGTTATCACAATAAGTTCATGCTGATGATTATGTGTTTTTTTTTCTATGCATTATTCTTTTGGTTGTCTTTTAAAATGTTCATTAATTATTATTTCCTATTTTAATCCTGTTCAATGGTGTCTTGTGTTATCTTATATGCTTTCTTATTTCCCATCATTTTGACTCTAAATAGTTTTGCTTTATGTAGTCCGATAACTTTTCATTTATAGCATTGGCATTAAATCTATGAATGTATTTCTCTATGTTTTCAGTGCCAATCAATTTGGCCATTGTAGTTTATTCGTGTTGTCACTCTGTTTTTCTTCTATTTCATTATCTTGAATATCATCTTTTTCAAACTGGATAGAAGTATGTAGTTTGTTTGTTGTCTTCTCATCAACCACTCTTTCATTACAATTTCAGAAATATCAGGTTACCAATGATCAATTGTGTTAAATGTTAATACAAGACAACAGCTTGAATTTTTCTTGCTACCCAATATGTGTCATCCTTACCAATTGCTGTCTGACATAATATAATTTGCCTGTCTCCAAAAATAATGTTCTCTTTTGATTATGTGAATTGATCTCATTTCACAATTGATCTGTCAACAACAATGTGTCTCTGAAACATCACGCTTCTTTTTAATTAACATAAACTGTATACAAACTTACTATTACTTTACTATTTACAATCGTGGTGACAGTATAATGACTACATGCTCATCTTCCTTTTTCAAAAGATTGTATGCATGGACTGTTAACAGGTGAACATATTCTGTTATTTTCTTATCTTACTTTGTGAAATCTCCTGTTTTGATTCCGGTCCTGCTTTCTACTTGTTTGAATACATAAACTATTCTTATTTTTGTAGCAGTGACTAACCCACTCATGTCTTTAACTTTTCTTTGTTTGATAAATTAAAACAACATTTTAATTGCCAAATTAAGTTTGTTATTATAGCCTTTGTATCTTCCATGTTTATTTGTGTCGACCTCATCCATAAAGTAAGATCTGCAAATAATTTATCAGGTCATTCTCGTGGAATAACCTTAAACCTTCCTCATTACATTTTTGTGTGCATAAATCATCAGTTTTGCTGAATTGTTTTAAAAGTTGATTTCTTATTGTTTCAAAGTCATTGATTTCTTTATTTGTAGACATGCCAAGGAGTCTCTAGCTGAACCTATCAAAAGCTGAAAATAATTCAAACTTCTTGTAACTCTTGTTACTGTTTTTCAAGCTGCGCTGGGTTTCAAGTATTCTAATAAAATATTCACAATTTTTATTTCATTGTCACATCGTTTAGCTTAATAAGAAGATGTGTTCTATAATTTTCTGTTTCATTTACTTCTATATGTCCTGCATTAATTGAATTGATCGCCTGATTCCAATTTCTTCATTTCCAGGTCATGATATTGTCCTGCTGCCCTTTCTTCTCTTTATTATATCTTCTCTCTTTTAACTATGTATGTTGCTTGCTCACGCATCGAGAAAAGCTTCTAATTTATCCTTGAAGGCACAAGACGAACAAAAAAACACTGTCTATATAAAAATTATGTTTAAATAAAACGTAATAAAACACAAAAACTTTCTTTCTTGAGTGGCAGTGCTACTTATTACGGGTTCTCGCTCGTTAAAATGCGGGTGAGAAATTGGGGGAGGACTTTATTAGATATTTTTTACAGTTAAGTTTTCTAGCTTTTTATTGCCATTTTATCCCTTAAGTAGGGATCGAATACAAGATAAATGCCACTGGTATAAATATATCGGTTCTTAGTTTTTTTTTGTTTTTTTTTGGTGTTTTTTGTGTGTTTTGTTTTGATTTATTGCATACATGTTATCAACAGTTTTTGGGTCGAACGACCCTTTCACAGGAATCGCCTAAGGGCATCGGAAAACACATATATACTTTACACTTATGAGATAACAATGAAGATAATTTTGTGGTTGGGAATCGCCACAATGTGAGACCCTGTATTATTGGGTTGCGGCATTAGGAGGGTTGAGAGTCACTGATCTATAAATTTATTGTATGTACATCCTTAAATTAAGGATCGAAATTAGTAGACAACCTCTTAGGTAGTCCTACATTTTTTATATTTTTTTTTTATATCTATGAATTCTTTTTTATAACATTGTTATGCTGTTGCAAATCAGTAATGAGTATGTCTTACCATTAATGCGACATTTTATGTAATCGACCATTTGTCTGCGAGCCAGATGCAGCCGTAGGTTTCAGACCCCTGATCTAGATATTCCATTCCGTATATCCTTAAATTAAAGGATCGACTTTAGTTCTTATCTGTTCTTGTTCTAGGAAATGAATAAATATACAGTGCTGGAGAGGTACATTTTGTATTATATAAATTTCCCTTACATTTGAAATTTTCTAGTTTTTTTTTGAAAACTACTTATAATAAAAAAAGTAAAATTATTTTTGTTTAAGTCTAAATGAGTATTGTTATTTAAAATGTTATGAAAAGTTTTATATTCACAACAAAAATAAAATTAAAATCTCAAATTATACTCAATTTTATGTAATAAAGTTTAAAAAAAAAAAGAATTCAATTGTTTCCCTTGTAAAAAATTATGTATTTTATGCTCTTAAAAACGTATAAATAATAAAAGATATATTGATATAACAGAAAAATTAATTATTATTTAATTAATATCTTAAATTGTTAGGAAGGCAGCTGTCGTTGCAATTTATATTTATTATTTTTTTTTTTTTTTAGATTTTGATTTAAAAAATACTATTTAATTATGTACCGAAAAACATTATTTACAATGAAACATATTTAAATGTTAAGTTAACAAAAAATTACACCATTTACTGAAAAAAAATTACATATTATTTTGTGTAAATTATAGCTACATAGTGTATTTTTTATTAACTTATAGTTAAATTTAGTTCATATTATAAATAAATCAATTAAATTTCTACAGATGTATTAAGTAAGGTATTCCTCTGTTCTTATAGTTTTTTGAATTAGGCATTCCATTTTAAATCTAAAAATTGTTTATCTAATGTTTATGTAATTATGTTTGTGCTTAAAAGCGTCACATCTGTTGTATCATACATGTTTTCAAACAGTTTTGTACCCCAGCCCACCTCGGTTCGGTTCGCAAACAAGTATGTACGTACATTTCGACATACCCTTTGTTTACTGTGTTTATTTACTAAATATTTCCCTTCATATTAGGATATAACCACTCATGCCATATATGGCATTTAAGAATAGAATATAACCACTTATGCCTGTTTAAATCTTTTAAAATATGTGTAGAACCTTAGTTGCAACATTTGAAGAGTTGCCAGATATCTAACATTACAAACTAACTTACATATTACCTTCATTAGTTTAGACACAGTCTTTGATATCAAGCCACGGGTGTCGGGACATTGGTTTTAAAACAAATATGAATTGTATCACTAATTGTCTGTTTTAATGTGAAAGCGATCAATCCATGTGCAGGTGATCTCTTAACGAAAATAAATTTGGACAACGCTAGAGACGTTTTGATGTGTTTCATTAAAGGGTATTACTGTATCTTCTTTGAATTCATTCATACACATACATCAATTATTGGGTACATATACATTGGGAGTAGTTTTATTTCTTTTTTCTTTAAAGTTGACATTGTGTCTTATCTAAATCCATTCATAAACATACATCATTTCATTGTACATGTACATTGAGAGATGATTTAAAAAAAAAAAAAAAAAATTGTTTATTTAAATCTCTAAAATGAACATTGCAACTCTTAAGCTATTTGTTACTTTTAAACAAGATGTGACTATTAAATAATTTAAGACAACTTGACACTGGAAGAGGTAGTGCCTGATAAACACACTCTAGCACGTGCATGACTTCAAAATAATGTCAGTCTTAAAATAATTTGAACTTAATCACATTTTAATGTATACTTATTTCCTTTCCTTTTTTATGTTTGCGGGAAAAAAGCTTGATAACACTTAGATCATCATGGGCCTAACCCTATGTAAAGACATTTAGAATGTAATAGGTCTAGCGCTCTTCAAACACACTTAAGACTTCATGGGTCTAACCCTATGTAAAGACATTTAGAATGTAATAGGTCTAGCGCTCTTCAAACACACTTAAGACTTCATGGGTCTAACCCTATGTAAAGACATTTAGAATGTAATAGGTCTAGCGCTCTTCAAACACACTTAAGACTTCATGGGTCTAACCCTATGTAAAGACATTTAGAATGTAATAGGTCTAGCGCTCTTCAAACACACTTAAGACTTCATGGGTCTAACCCTATGTAAAGACATTTAGAATGTAATAGGTCTAGCGCTCTTCAAACACACTTAAGACTTCATGGGTCTAACCCTATGTAAAGACATTTAGAATGTAATAGGTCTAGCGCTCTTCAAACACACTTAAGACTTCATGGGTCTAACCCTATGTAAAGATATTTAGAATGGAATAGGTCTAGTGCTCTTCAAACATACTTAAGGCTGCATGGGTCAAACACTATGTAAACACATTTAGAATGGAATAGTTCTAGCGCTCTTCACACACTTAAGACTTCGTGGGTCTATCAACATATAAACACACTTCCAACTTCATAGGTCTAATCCAGAGTAAATGTGAACAGTATTCCAAGATATCCACGGGTGTCACTCAAACATGTTCAGCCTTTGCTCATGGATGTGAGATAATCCGCTCACACATTCACTGCTAGAGGTGGGTCATCTTTTGATAATGAAAATTTTGACATATTTTTGTTCAATCTTCTCCTTAGCCCTCGACCTACATGATATATGTCGACATATAAAAAAATAGTTTTTCACAGACACACAAGAGCCTTTGACCGACACACTGAGTTTGACAACCTAAAAGTGATTGTGACATTAAGGTTCCAACAATCGTCATCGTTTTCTAACTGTGAGTCAGGACCTTAGCCTCACGACATTTATAGTGGAAATACGGTTTCAAAGATATTATGAGGCCAAAAGAGCATTTTTTTGAAAAAAAAACTAATCTCGTGTATTTATTAGGCTTTCTTCAATAAAACTACAGTTCTGAATGGAGTCCCAAACATCTTCTTAAATACAACTACTGCTCCGATTGGTGTCCCAGGTGTCCTTTAGTACAATTTCAGCTCTGATTACACTCCCTGGCATGTCCCACTCCCCCCCCCACAAAACCAATGACAATATCCACAGGGGTGTACACATGTTGATCTCATATCTTCTTACAGCTGTTAAACACATATTTATTTATTTATTTAGGCATTTTTATATAGCGCTTACCTTAAAGCTCTAAGCGCTTTACAATTATTAAAAACATGTAAACTAACTAAAATAAAAATAAGACATTAGGATAGTAGCTACTATACTATAGAAACAATTAAAATGGCTATAAAACGAGGACACTTTGGCACGTTTTGGCCTATACTACAGGATCAACCCGAGACAGGAAATGAGGCAGGGCAAGGAGGGTGCGTCACAGGTCATAGGTGGACCTAAACAGATTGATTTTA
The DNA here is from genome assembly GCA_964033795.1 of Lymnaea stagnalis. NCBI lineage: Eukaryota > Metazoa > Mollusca > Gastropoda > Lymnaeidae > Lymnaea > Lymnaea stagnalis. The sequence continues at coordinate 53,646 of CAXITT010001566.1, forward strand.
AGGGCGTTTTTAAAAGTGGACGAGGTTTCACAATGACGGATATGGAAAGGGGAGCTGGTTCCAGAACATATCTGGTAAGACAGAATCAACTTAACACATGAGCGAAGTAAGCTATCAGCGGATGCGGTGGTCCATCTTGGGGGGACAAGAGACTTTAGTTTGACTTGTTTGGTCCAGAGCATATACATGGATGGCTTATATATCAGGTATTTTCTTTATGTTTCATGGTTTTTGTGTTTGACGACCACAAGGAGCAAATATATATGTATAACTTCTTCCCTGACACTGACGTAGCAATTAATTTTCTCGTTCCAATAATCATGGACTTGAACCGCCCACAATAGTGCAATAACTAATAGCAATGGATGACAATACATGACATTAGCAAGAGATTTACAACTTTACATTCTATACCATTTAAAATTTCCATTTTTTTGTGTGCTAAACAATACAACATTTCCAACTTTATGTTCTAGAAGAAACAATAACAAAGACATTCCTATTACAAAGACCTGCTGCAAACAAAGACACACTGACAAACAAAAAATACCTGCCGATGACAATGATATGATGATAACAAAGAAATGATGAGTAGGGAGCATTTTTAATATATATTTTTCTCCATTTTATGTTCATTCTCTCTCTCACTCTCTTTCTCTCGATCTATCTGTCTCCTATTTTCTTCCATCTTTCATTTTCGTCAGAAAGAATGTGCCATTAAGAGCCTTGGTGGTTGGGGGGGGGGGTGAAATCTAATCGGGATTTTTATAAAGGGTGTTATCTGTATGTATGTTTTGTCAAATTTTCAGCCATCCCCCGCCCTCCTTGCTCGAAACTATATTGTATATTTTATTTATTTAGGCATTTTTATATAGCGCTTTCTTAAAGTTCTAAGCGCTTTACAATTATTAAAAACATGTAAACTAAGTAAAATAAAAATGAGACTCTAGGATAGTAACTAATATACTATAGAAACAATAAAAATGGCTATAAAACAAAGTTGTACTCCTCTACACTACCATTACGAAATGCACTGCCATATACTTGAGCAAGTTTCCTCCGTAAAGTACCTGGGTGTTACCATTCAAAGAGAGGTCTGCTGGAACGAGCATATTAACAATGTATGTAACCAAGCAAACAAGACCCTAGGGTTCTTAAGGCAAAATCTAAAGATTGGCAACTCCTGTGTGAAAAAAGAGCATATAAAGCCTTTATCCGTCTGATTTTAGATTATGCATCTTCAGTCTGGGAGCCATTTACCCAGAAGAGCATTGACAGGTTGGAGGCGGTCCAGCGACGAGCAGCACGCTTTGTCCTAAACCACTACAGGAATACCTCTAGTGTTGACAACATGCTAGGCTGGTCGCCATTGGAGAAACGACGACGACAATCCAGGCTCTCCATGATGTACAAGGTAAATAATGGGCTGGTCTACTGTTCCAGTATTAAACAGAAACTCGTCCCTCTCCCCCATAGACAGCGACGAGGCCATGACAGGCAATTCAGGCTCCTACCAGCAAGAAGCCAGTATATGAGCTGCTCATTCCTGCCCAAGACAATCAGGGACTAGAACAATTTTTCAAAAGGAACGTTTGAGGCGACAACACTAGACACATTTGTGTCATTTGCCTCCAGCCTTCAAACCCCTAGTGCATGATTTCCTCATCAACACCAGTAACAGAAACATTGCAAATCCCATCTACATGCATAGGAGCCAAACATGATCAATAAATTGATCGTGGGCCCTTAAGATATAGAAGAAGAAGGAGAACAAGACACCTTGGCACGTATATATGATTTATACGAAAAACGAATTTCTAAGACGTGTTTATGAGTTTTAATTTTTTCACATAATTATTATTTATTATTATTATACGTGGTTTTATATAGCGTGGTACCCCAGCCTAGGGCTGGGCTCACCACGCTGTACATACAATTTAACAAACATAGTAAAATCTAAAATAATAATTGGACATCCATTAATTAAATAAAAAAATGTATCTATAAAACTATTTACATCTCAAGCCATGGCTGGGGTTAAATTACAAAATGAAATTGTCTTTCCTTCCTTAAAATTTTTTTTTTTTTTTTATACATAAACTGTGAAATACTCCAATTTAAAAATTCATGTATTGAGGTAACGTTTAAAAATGTAATCTTCTCCTCTCATTTATGCTCTCCAATTCTCTCTCTCTCTGCCCTTCATGTCCCATCTCTTCTGCCCTCTACCAAAAGTTACAACCCCCTACTCTGCTCCACCAATCTCTCTTTTAATGGTTATTAAAATTTAATATTTAATATTTAGTTTAATTTAATTTTTTAATAATTTAATTTAGTATTTAATATGATCACAATTCCGTGCGATCAAATTTCCGTTTGAGCAAACTTTCTGTCGATCAAATTTTCCTTCTATCAAACTTCCGTTCAATCCAATTCCCGTTCAATACATTTTCTGTTCGACCCAACTTCCATTCGATGAAATTTCCGTTTGATCAAAATTCTGTTCGACCAAATTACCGTCGAACAATTTTCCGTCGAATAAATTTCTTTGGACGAAATTCCCGGTAACCGTTTCTTTTAATAGCTTCAACTAAAGTGAGTTGACCTTTTGTGGCTGGGGTTAATTTGAATGAAGCATTAGATACAATATAATAAGTAGAGTCCCATCTAGTTATAGCGTCTCTTTTAATCTGGTTAATAACTACATTAACTTCAACCGTGGAGCTATCGGCTGCATGGCTATGCTCGTTGCTTTGTTTGGTAATAATAGTGTTGTTAACAGTTACCACTCGACATGGGCACGAACGTTTTTTTAAAGTTTTTCTTTCAAGTATATGCAGCCATCAGCTACATGTTTTATTTAATTAAGGATGCTTGTAACAAGGCTTTCAACTGATAAGAGTGCAATTTGGACTACTTAAATCTATCATTTAAGGTTTACCAATCGGTTTGATAACAGTATGTACCAGAAAAAAAATGAGTGCTTTTGTTGTTGGAAATAAGTGTTGTCCCACAATATACATTTAAATAAGGTTATCTGAATAGAGTTGTGTGCATGCTATTTTAGCATGGGGGTGGGGGACAAAATATTCTTCACAAGATACCAAACACGCAACTATTACTACTCACTGTGACTAAACGTGTGACCAATGAAGTATTAAATAAATTGTTTCAAAAAATATATCATGTACGATTTTATGTTTATTAATTATAATATTTTATAATTATTAATGAATTATTTTCGTACATATTAACTATTATTTCCTTCAACTTAAATGTTTCATTCTATACAAAATAAATGTATTATTTCAAACATACTAAATGTATTTGACAGGCATATTAAATATAATTTCCGTACATTTGATATGTATTTTTAATGATTGTTAATGTACTTTATTGTACGTACTTTAAGACATAACCGATTCGGACTTATTGTCTCTGCCATTCCTTGGTTATGATGACCTTCCTTGTTTCACTGTAATTTAATCAATCTACTTCTAGACACAGCTGTGTGGGAAGTTGTCTCTGCCACTACTTGCTTATGATGAGCCACCTTTTTGTTAGAAGACTTAGTGCACGCATTTTTGTGAGCGAATGGCAAAGGAAATACCCGTCACTCTAAGAATATAAATATCTAAATGACCAAGTCTGGACCTACTTAATATTAATGGCTACCCTTGTGAGTTCACATGAATTGACATTTATGGCTTTCCTTTTGAGATACTTGAGTTGACATTTATGGAAAACATATGAGTTTATCCTCGAATGCGGATGTCTTTATCTGTTGACAAGGTCAAAGTATTCACTGTGCTTGCTCCAACACTTCATTCTACTCGAGGAAAGAAACATGTGTTCTATGAGGCCCTGGAAAAGAATTATCATGTCTAACCAAAACCGAATCATTGTACGTTCTGGGAGACTTAAATTCTAGAGTAGGAGCTGATTAAGAAGCCCGGCCGTCATGTCTTGGTTATCACGGATTAGGAAGGATTAATTAAAACGGGCAACGTCTTCTGGATTTGTGCTGCTCCCATGGTGGTACAAATAACTTCTTCAAATGTAAACAAATCCAAAAGGTGTCAGGGCGACACACACGTTGCCGCCACTTACACCAGCTAGAACTCGTCATCACTAGGCGCGTGGAGCTGGACAGTATACTTCACATCCACAGCTACCACAGTGCCCACTGTGACAAGTGTCACGGTCAGATCGCGTGAGTTTTTCTGTGTCAACTTCTATAATGTTAATTTGACCAATCGTGGGTGAGTTTATTTTCCCCGTGTGCCCCACGAGTTTTTATTTTTCTCTGTCAAGGTATGACCGGTGTACAGTGCACAAGGACGAACATTACTGCGTCACGGTGTATTGATTTTTAGAACAGACACCCTCTGCATAGACAGATTATATCCTATACATAGGCACACATAGCCAATAAATAAGAAAACCTGAATCCCTGAATTGTTTGTTGATACTTGGAGCAAGAGTCAGCTCTGTAGGAGCTGGAAATAAAGGGGTTCTAGACCCTTGAAAAATTGTTCTGTGGCTAGTACAGAGAGGACCGACCCCTAGACAACGTACGTCAGTCACAACAAGGACCATTCTCTCGTATTAAGCAAGATACAACTAATGCCTACACAAATTGCATAATGTTAAAAAGAAGTGTCATCAACGAATTACATCCACTGCTCAAATAACCCAGAAAAAACGCTTAGGTACCATCCGTTGGTACTATTGTTTCTAAGCTCAAATCCATTTACGAGATGCTCTGTACGATTCAGCCATATACCCTTACAGTAAACAGGAGCATAAAAATAATGACTGGTACGAGGAGCATTACAATGGGATGGAACCCGTAATCGAGGGAAAGAGAAGAGTCATTCTTGCCTTTCGGGATGCACCTGGTGCTAGTACCCTTCTGAACCGAAGAAAAAAAAAATATATATCACAGCAGACCGCCCGCCACTGTGCCAACACTTATTTGCTAGACCTTTGCAATTCTATCGAATCGGCTTTCGACAACGGTGTTGCAAGGAGAATGTAAGAGGGCATCAAGAGTACATTAGAACATCCCTCTTCGAAAATAGCACTACTCAAATCTAAGACGGGTCAAATAATCCAGCACCCAAATGATCCAAACCGGCGTTAAGTAGAGCATGATCTACAATGAATGTAGTCACTGAGACCGCTCTAAAAAATATTCCCGTGTTGTCGGTGATTGATGGACTGGATGAAGAGCGAACTCTATAGGAGCTCGACAAGGACATTGATTATCTTTCTGACGGTGAAGCACCAAGAAATAACGACATTCCAGTGGAAGTCCTCACAATTGAAAACCTATTCTACTTCAGCCCTTACATGAGCTCCTAAAGTCTGTGTTGTGAAACAGGTCACATTCCCCAGGCCATAAGATACTTCAACAACGTCACAGTGTATACAAATAAAAGAGACCAAAGTAATTGCAATAGTTACTGAATAATTTCTCTCATTGGCTTAATTGGAAAGACTTTTGTCTGTGTTGCCGTTTAGCAATTGCAGACTCTGGCGAACTGAACCTTTCAAGAGTCACAGTGTGGCTTCCGGAGTGGGCGCTCAACAATAGACATGATATTCTCGTTACGCAAGGAAAACTGTCGTTAACTGTATTCCACTTTATATTGCTTTCATAGACCTGAAAAAGAGCATTTGACTTGGTAAGTTGGAGAGGCCTTTTTGTTATCTGGCAAGGAATAAGTTGTCATTTTACAAAAACATGCAAAGCATAGTAACTTTAATTTTTTTTTTCTAGATACTTCTTTAATA
>CAXITT010001567.1:0-14223 GCA_964033795.1 Lymnaea stagnalis
GTCACTGCAGGCAGGGGCAATTTTTTGGTCACTGCAGGCAGGGCATATTGTTGGTCTCTGCAGGCAGGGCATATTGTTGGTCACTGCAGGCAGGGCATAATGTTGATCACTGCAGACAGGAGCATATTGTTGGTCAGTGCAGGCAGGGGCATATTGTTGGTCGCTGCAGGCAGGGCATACTGTTGGTCACTGCAGGCAGGAGCATATTGTTTAAAAAACATTCTAGATTACTTAAAATAATTAAATGATTACCAGTATTAATAAAAATAGGTGAATTTTTTTTCATTCAAGGGTCTGACCGCTGGTTGAGCATATACATGACAGCATTCATATTTTTGATAAGGAAGTAAAAAAAAAATAATAACATAGCCCTCAATATGTATAAAAAAAATATTTTTCAATAAATCTTAATTCCATTTTTAGTTTTTGGACTTGTGACTGGATATTCAATTTGAATAAAGGTATTTTTATTTTTTGTTAAATAATAACTACCCTTGCTAACACACCAGCATATCAGTTTATCAATTTGGCTAATAACATCTCTGTGTTATAGTTATTAACTTCCCACAAAATTACAGGTACACAAGCAACAGAAAACAGATCAAACATCTTCAGCTCTAATGGGTCATGTTATAAAATGGAACTTGTGCTTTAACACAACAGAACAGTTGGATAGAATAAACACTCTTTGCTATGTACACCTCAGCCATTGATAGTTGCCACTTGATAAGAAAACTAGACCACTATTAGGGCACTATGTTAACTGCTTAATTTAAATTAGGTCAAATAAAGTAATTCAGAAATGACGATGCTTCCTACCATTAAATGTGCCCTTGGTGCTTCAAATAGTCAAAATATGAAACTCAAGAGTCAAAGAATCAAACATGACAATAATCTTTATGAAATAAAAGTGACAACAAATGTCCTGAGAGACCAACCAATATATTTTTTGTTTTGAAATATTGGAATCTTGGATATATTGAGTTTACAATTGTCCCACAAATATTTATGTTGTAGTATTTTGTAAAGTAAATTTAAGCAAACACTCATGGATTTTTAAAATAGTTTATTAATTTTTTAGATATATTATTTTAATCTAGAGGAAAGAAAAAAAATGTAAACACTTAAATCTCATTTATGAATCAATAATAATCTGCAACAAAATAACTGAGTCTCAATAAATCAAAATCAACAATTTTTAGACGTATTCTGTAAAAAAAAAAAAAAAAAAAATGAACACCATAAAATTAATGTTAACAAATCAACAGTATTTATAAGGTAATATTGGAGAGAAACAGCAATTACGCTATAAAAAAGAAAAAAAATGTAAACACTTAAATCACATTTATGAATCAATAATAATCTGCAACAAAATAACTGAGTCTCAATAAATCAAAATCAACAATTTTTAGACGTATTCTGTAAAAAAAAAAAAAAAAAAATGAACACCATAAAATTAATGTTAACAAATCAACAGTATTTATAAGGTAATATTGGAGAGAAACAGCAATTACGCTATAAACAAAATAAAACATTAAGTATAATGTATTTCAAAGCTTCAATTGAAACACAACAAAATGTGTTCAATCTTTGACATTATAAGAATTTTATATTTTTACTGAGCAATTTATCAAGCTACTTTGCAATATTATCAGTAACTAATCATGTGACTTCGCCCAGGAAAAAATTACATCAGATTATTTTGGGAAAGGGATGTAATTCATTTTATCCCAGGGAAAGACATAAATTTAAATCATCATAAATTAATTTTAGAATGTTAATGTCAAAATTTATTTCAACATAGGAATCTGATTTTATAAAGTTACTGTGGCATCAGTAAATGAAAGTGTGAAGCTGCTAAGTTCAATTTCTAAGATATGTGACTCAACCTCATGTTCTATTTCAGTTATTTTAATGATTATCATTAACTCTAATAATATTACAATTCAGTCTGTTCTCTCTACATATGTGGGTATGCATTGGGTGTGATTGAGTATAAGTGATTTACTTTTGCAGATATAACATTACGAAAATAGCACTTTTGATGGTGACAATAAAAATGTCAAAATACTAAAATTTGAAAAATAATATTTTTTTTTGTATGACTAATTCAGTTATATGAACAAGTTTTGTATCCACGTTCTACGAATCATGAGTTCTTCACAAAACAGTATAAAACAAAGCTATAGGACTGTTGTGAAAACTCATTAAAGTAATTCATTTACTAATGTATTTAGATGGTGTGAAGTACACACTTTAAAGTTAGCCTTCAATTTAAGTCATTTATATACAAGTCATTTACAAAACTTGAAGAAATAGATCAACTACCAAAATTATGTATGAGAAGGAGCTAATGTGACCATGTAATGCTGGAAACTAAAAACAAAAATAGTGATTTTGTATTATAAATTGAATCAATTAAAATACGATAAGATTCTTAAAAGCAGTCATAATAATTTTGTATTATTTTACATATATAATAATATATTTATCCAGCCTATCCGCTGCCTGCAAAGAGTTTGGCCTGACAATTAGCCTAAAGAAAACTAACATTATGGCACAGGGCGCTGACTCCCTCCCCACTATCGCCATCGACGACTACGACTTGGATACTGTTGACAGATTCACATATCTGGGATCCAACATATCGACCACCCTCTCAATGGAGGATGAGATAAGTGAGAGGATAGGGAAGGCCGCAACTGTTATGGCCAGACTGAAGAAAAGAGTCTGGTCAAACGCCAAACTCACAAGAACTAAGCTGCAGGTGTACCAGGCCTGCGTACTGAGCACACTTCTGTATGGATGCGAGTCGTGGACCACATACTCTAAACACGAAAGAAGGCTCAATGGCTTCCAGCTCAGATGCCTGCACCACATCATTGACAGTAAATGGCAAGACAAAGTCCCCTACACGGATGTCCTGTCCCAAACAAACGTGTAGCATCCCAGCCATGTTAATCCAAAGACGTCTCCGCTGGCTTGGAACATCAAGCAAATGCAATCTGGTCGCATACCAAAGGACGTGCTATACAGCGAGCTGGTGACAGGGAAAATGTCAGTTGGACGGCCTCGTCTGAGATACTTAGACATATGCAAAAGAGGCATGAAGTCAACCAACATCAACATCTCAAACTGGGAGGAGCTGGCAGAGGATCGATCCTCATGCCGGGGCATCGTGAAGGCAGGATCACTACATGCCGAGGATCAAAACAGGGCGGAAACAGCTGCAAAAAGAGCGAGGAGGAAGGCCGGTAAATACTGCTCCACCGCATTCGTGTGTGGGAAATGTAACAGAGACTGCCATTCCAGGATTGGTCTCACCAGCCACACCAAGAGCTGCAAGCATAAAGATAATCTATCGTCTCCCGCAGACGGAAAGATGCCATACATACATACATAATAATATATCTGCTTTTATGCAAGCATATGTAGTCTTTAATAATATGTAAGTATTATTTTTATTATTATACATTACAAATTATTTTAATATATATAGCAGATGAATATTGCTCAAAACTAAATGATGTTAGAAACGTAAATATCAATATAAAGATACTATTTTAAAAAATAGGTAAAATCTGATTAATTATTTCCTACTTATACATTTATAGGGTGTGGAACATTGTCGTACTTTGTTTGGGGTTTTTTGTCGATACAAAACAACAAAACTCGATTCTGTTATACATAAAAATTTGATTGTTACATGTTGACACTTTGCAACTGCAGATAGAAAGTATGTCAAAATGCCGGCCATTATTATCCCGGTCACATTGTTTCACATCTTCTCTTTCTTAAAAAAGAAAGTGAAAATCTAATTGACATAATTGAACACGAAAACAGGTGAGAAACATGGCAATGATAGAAACAATGACAATAAATTTTGTGCAGCTAAAATGACCTCTTCTTAGTAATGATGCCGATTTCTCATGTAACGGAAATAGGAAACATGTTAATCAGATAATTGCAGACATAATAAATAAATCTGGTGAATAATTTTTAAAAATAAGAATTTGATTTGCTCAAGAGCAAATAATTAATCAAATAAAATTTATCAAATATTATTGCAGGTAAACAAAAATGTACCCGTAGATCAGTCAGGCTTCAGAATAAGTCATTTTAAGAAAATCCTTTACATATGAGAAAGAGTCGTTTAATTTTTACCCCGGTGCTTTATATTTGGTGAGCCTATCCCTTGAGATTGAAACAAAAGAGTACAAAAATGTAGAATCAAAAATAACTTTGCAAACAAAATAATCTGGCAAGACAAATAAAGATTATATGGCTTAAAGCTTTAATAACAATTTTCTAATTTAAAACTTTGAATTTTGAAAATTTAGCGTGTGAGAAGTATGAGTAAACAAATACTTAGACAAAATCTCGACAGCATTATTCAATAAAGATAAATGAATTACGTTACTGAAAAGATCAATGTTCACTCACAATGGGATAAAAAATATCTGTGTATATATTTTCATGTGATTATTAAAATTTAAAATGAAAGAACAAAGCCTTTACAAGCATCATAACATCTTATTACAAGAAATTGCATTAAAGGCGAGTGGTTTTATTTAATAATACTTGACAATATTATATGAGTTTTTTTCAGCGTAATTCCTATAAGGCTCTGTAGTTTATGCATAATTAAACATTGAGGAATATGATCAAAATGTGCTACGCTTGATTTATTCACAAAAATAATAAAAATTATACAAAATGCTGAGCACAAAAAGTGACATTTTATTTTTGCATGGAAGGATTACAATTTTTTCAATGTTGCATTTTAATTTTTAAAAATTATAAATAGAACTCTTCAGACAATATTTAATTTTGTATAGATAAAGATAGCATTTTAGGATAAATAATTCTTAAGAATTATTTGTTGTTTTCTTAAAATTGCTATACAAATTACAAAAATTTGGTATGAAAAAATCATATTATTGCTAATACAGTTGCTTTTAAAAAATGACAAGAAATGGAATGTTTAAGGATGACTTTCTTAAAGACTGTGGATGCCATTGAGAGATTTTTAATAAGCGGCATAAATTTTATCGAAAGGAAATGAATATAGAGGAACTAGATTCTTAACACATTAAAACTTCAAGGACAATTGTCATTTCTTTCTTTGAAATAACAATATATATCTTATAATTAAATGAAAAAGTGACGAGTTAGCAACATATTACTGAACACAAATATAATAAATGTGTGAAGGCAATATAAACAGAAAGTTTTCATTTCCATACTTTATAACGAATTGAAATAAATGCGAAAATAAATATATTGTATCACAATCAGAAGACATAAATATTCAATACATTTATTGAAATCAAGTTTTTTTACAAACAATGAACGAGCTGCTGTTTTTTTTTTTTTACCAGATAATAATTTTTAAAAATACCTTTTTGTGTTAAGTGGCATGTATACAGTTAAATGTATCTTACTTAACAGAATTAATTCGCTGAAGCAGAGTTTTCTTTTGATCAAATCTTTAAATTCCTTATAAATTTTTATTGACATTCTTTCTACATTATTTTGATTGTCTCTGTGAAACAAGAAATATATTAATTATAAAAACATTCTTATCAGTGATAGATAATTTTTGAAAAGCCACTTTTGATATTCAAAAAGAACAGTTTTTAACAATAGTTTTCAAAAATTTACATTTTTCATTTTTATATAAATAGCAGCATCACAATTTACATCAAACCTGAACATGCATTAATCCTGCCCTGATTGATTTAACATAAGCCAGCCGTTGGCCTCGTAGTGTGAAGCATGACCAGGCAAAAAGTTGTAATAGAGCACAGATGACGGGTATGCAAATAAGCATCATAAAAACACCTTGTTTGTATGCTGTACGATCTGTCAGTTCCATCTTTGAGAGGTCCAGTTTCAGAGATCCAGAGTCATTGCCAGATTGGAATATATCATGGCCTAAGGAGCACAAACATAATGGCAACCCTTAATAGCAATTATAATTTATATTAAAAGTGAGAACTTTTTTATGTGCACAACAAATTAGGTTTAATTTATTCACCTCAGTCCAAATGAAATTAAAAACTTTTGCTACTGAGAATACAATGCAGACATGAGAATGAGAACTATGTTTAGAAATAGTCATTGGCGGCATTTACCTGTTTGCATGGCTAGTATCCAGGTTCCTATAATGGGGGCTAACGTTTGGCCAGGCTTTGAAATGAGAGCAGCTGTGCCAAATACTAGAGCAGACACAGCCTGTGGTCGAGAATGTAATACAACATCTTCATCTACCAGGTCACTGATCACCAAGCTCAGCAGCTTACAAGTACCTTCTGTGAATACTCGATTGCTATTAAAAATTTATTTTGTTTTTAAAAAACTTGCATTACATAGTTCATACTTACATTCTTAAAATTAAACAACTCATATAGAGACCTACTATCATTAATTCTATTTAAATATGAGATATTACTTAGTATAAAATATTTTTACACTAGACAGCTTTTAATTTATTTGCTGTACAATAATACCAGCAAGTTGTTTACTAATAATGACAAAAACTGTAGAAGCACTAGAAGCAACATCATAATTAAAGACAAAACACAGTGCTGCATTAAACAAACTTTTGGCTTTCAAAAAAGTATGACACCCATGAGCCTACCTAGCAATAAAAAAGCACAGCAGCCAAACATGTTGAGGTCCAGCCTCATACATCAGAAGACTGAGTATAAGCTTGACAAGAAATAATGACCTTATCACAGTGTAGACACCATATTTTTGGCACAGACTTAAGAAGTACAGGTTATTAATATGGGGTGCAATAAATGATATACCTGAAAATAAAAAAAATAATTACTAGAAAGCTATATTACAAAAATCTATTTTGAGCAAGTGTAAAGTCTAGCAGTTGCTTAAAATAAATAGAACAGCTTATGTTAAGTCTTTTAAGGAAATAAAAAATTCATACTTTAGATAATTATATAATCATACATATTTGTTATTAAGTCCATTTTATTCATAAGCTTCCCCTATTTTTGCCAGGGAAAAGCCTGAAAAGTTTATAAACACCCCCCCCCCCAAACCATACACACACACAAGTCAACTCCATAAAATAATTTGCTAGTGTGAGAAATATGGTACAAAAATAAAATCCTTCTTTTTTTTAAATACTTTTTTTGTGTTGGCAAAAAATATGTTTAGTAGTGAGTAGATAATTGTTGTTTGACTATGGCAATGTATAAGACAGATACTCGCTTCCCATGGCTAACCATAGGCCCATAGACCATACAGAACATTTCCAAAAATTGATGACTTTCAAAAGAAATCTGTGGTTGCCTTGTCTTTCAATGCTCAATTTCTGCTATAAATATCAATTAACAATTTTGGGTAATTGCAGTCTGGTAACTGATATTAAATATAGGTCAGCTGCTTGTACAAAACATTATTAAAATGAGAGTTAACTTGACCATTCTAAAATTAGACTTCCACTTCTGATTTGATTTTGCAATATCTGACCTTGTGTGGAACAGTTGTGAAAGCACGTAAGAACAAAAACTTGTGACACAATATTACGGTGACTTCAATTCATTAATTTTTTGGTCATTGTTTCATATAAATGAATCAATGTAGCTAGAGAAAATTATTTTAAAATCTCAAATAACCCATTCATTCACATAAAAGACTTCCAAAAAAAAAGTCTTCATCATCAGTGGTGCTTCAGCCCATGTAGGGCACTGGCCTGCTCCACCACATCCTTCCATTCAGACATCATCATCAGTGGTGCTTCAGCCCATGTAGGGTACTGGCCTGCTCCACCACATCCTTTCATTCGGATTGATCCAAGGCTTTCCGTCTCCACGCGTGAACCTCCAACTGGTGTAAATCCTTCTCTACATCGTCGATCCATCTCGGCCTAGGGCGACCGGTGAGCTGTCTGCCCCTAGGCTTCTGTCTGTATATCACTTTTGCTGCTCTACAATCCGGCATCCTTTCAATATGTCCTGCCACGCGCAGTGTGCCTTTTTTTTTGTTGTGACTAAGGGTGGGTCTTTGTACAATTGGTAAAGCTTTTGGATTGTACGAATTTTCCAGAAATCATTGCCTTTCACTGATCCCTGGGCCATGTATTTTCCTCTCCCATGTATTGAGCAGGTTCTCTGTTTTTCTGGTAAGGGACTAAGTATGATTGGCCTAAGTTACTACTGGTCACATGATGGTGAAAAAAAATATATTTTTAATAATTTAAAAAGTCACCATTTGAAAAAGTATATAACGTTTACCAGTTAATTAACTTTGTAAGATGGTTTGCATTTAGAAAATGTTTACTTAGCAAAAAGGATGCCAATGTTGGACTAACTGCTTCTCCCAGGAGAGTATCCAGAAAAAGTGGGAAGAAATTTGAGTTGAAATGGCAATGAAAAACCTAAAACAGAAAAAATCAAAAAATCATTTGTGCGAAATATATTATGAAAAAAAATATTGTGTGTAAGCCATTCGAAACAATAAGGAATCACAATAGTTCAATAACTTATAGAATGAATTGACTTTTAGTTAATTTGATTTGAATTAAAAACAGTTTGTTCAAAATTTGTAGGTTTCAACTTGAAGTTAATGTGAAGTTTATTATGGTATCTGAAGCAAAAGTTTTATTACCTGTACTAAATTTAAAAATGAGAACCATAAGAAATTTTTATGAGATAAAAGTTGTCTTCCAAATTTTACGACAGAGGCTTTATTTTCTGGAGATGTATTTGTTTCAGAAAGACGATATCTGTGAATGAAAATTTTCTTTTATTTAAAGTGAGTTTCATAATAAAAAATTTGATGTGATATCTGAAATTATAATTTTTAAATTTAAATATTTGTTAAAGAAATAAACATCAAAGAGACAAAATGTAGACTTTTAAAAAATATTTGTAAATTTCTTATTTATAATTTAAAATAAATCAATGTTCATATTTGGGACTAGCACTACTTACTTTTCCAATCCAATATTTGAATCTTTAGTGTGTTTCATATAAGCTTTCTTCAGGACACCCACCATGATTAAGTAACCAGTAAAAGACAAAACTGCTAAGCCAAAACAAAATATTTGAAAGGCTGTCAAGTCAGTTTTATTCCATACCAAATAAGATAAAAATACAGAAATGGACCCTATAGCACTGAAAATAGAGCATCTGGAGTTTAATGTGGTCCTCACTTCTGCAGACAGTGACAAATCAGCTAAGAGTGCAGAGTGATGGAGATCAATCATGGTCAGAAACCCATCATACAAACATAAACATATGGCAAACTGAAGGCCTGGCCAAGCCCAGTGTATCCAAAATAATAAGAATGCACTTGCAAATAAAGGACCATAAAGGTGGAGAGCATTCAACCTAATCCATACTATATTTTCATTTCCCCCTCTTGCTTTATCCAGGTTTAAAAACTTTTTATCACTAAACCAGCCAAATAGAGGATCATTCAAAGAGTTCCAAACTAAGAAGATTGTCTCCCCAAGCCAAAATGAAGATTTGTCTATCTTGTATACAGAAACAAACATGTCCACATGGTACAGGAGAAATACATTGTGAAGTATTGAAGTGAAGAGTGTCAGTGAACCATATGCTGTCTCCATGTTTAAAGAAAGCACTGACATTTTAACTGGTCACTGTTGAAGAAAAAATAAAAAGGTTTAGCTTCTTCCAACATTTTGTCTAAACAAATCTATAGCCTGGACCCATCATATTTATAATTATATCTAAGCCAAATTATGAAAAGTCAACAAAGGCCGAAAATTCTAATTCTTACCTCCATAGTCCATAGTCATAGTGAACATAGCCTTGGCCTTAATACAAAAATTTAATAATAATAATAGGACAATTTCTGCAATCAACTCCATGAAGTTTGTCTGTGTATGATTTTCTCCCCTTTGTTTACCTTAGTGTTGTTACTAGAGTTAACATTTCCTTAAAACGGCAATGGAATGTTTTTCATTAAAATTTCATAGCTTAGTTAATTATAATATATAAATTTTACGGCATTTTGGAAAATGGGTTTAATTATTGTATTGTGATGATTATTCTGACAACTTTTGGATTATCTTTTTGGTGGAACCTGAAATAAATTATGCAAAAATGTATTCTATGAAAGTGTATTCTATGAAACTGTATGTTGGGTTTTCATTATTTTAAAATTATTTTGTATTGTTTGTCTTCATTTTAAAAGTTTTCTTACCACATTGTGTATCTGTAGCTGCTCATGTGTTTTAGTTGAGGGAATCAAGCATGTATCGGCTGAAATGAGGCAAGGAAACGGGGCAATAGCAGGTCGTTTGATGCTTCTTGCCAGATATCTAGACAGATACCATGAAGTAGACTCGTTCACCCCGAGGTAAACGAGTATGTAATGGCTGAATTATGTCAGGGAAGGGGGCTACTGCAGATTGTTGAGACTTCTATTAAAATATCTAGATCAGTGGTTCTTAACCTTTTTGGAGGTACTGAACCCCATCAGTTTCATTATGTGCATTCACCAAACCCTTCTTAATAGGAAAAATAAAATATGATTTTTTTTCTGATTTTTTTCGGTACCTCCGCCGAACCCCTGAGACTGACTCACCGAACCCCTGGGGTTTGATCGAACCCAGGTTAAGAACCACTAATCTAGATGGATATAATAAAGTAGCAAAATTTACCATGAAATGTATATACCGGGGGAAATGTTTTCATTAAATTGTAACAGTTTTGTCCTATTTTTGTTTCACTCTGTAAAAGCTAAACGAGCACATTGTGTCCCTCTTCCCTCCCTATTTTAGCAGATGAGGTTTTTTTTAAATTAAAAAATAATAACGTATAATTAACGCGTCATGGATCATGGCAACTAAGGTGGCAGCTCTGGAAACGTCATGTCGCGGATATTGTAAACTTACCTAAAAATAATACATATCTTGGCTAAAACAGGAAATTTGCACCATGACGTCATTTATGTGTTTATTTCAAGTTTCTGTGTTGTATTCACTCCCCGCTTTTGTGTTGTTGTTACTAAGAGTTAACTTTTCTTTAATTAGATGATTGGAATGTTTTAAATTAAATTTCATTAGTTGGTTAGTTACAATATTTAAATTTTCTGCAATTGTGAAAAATGAGTATGTATTTATTTTCTGCCAACTTTCGATTTTCTTCTTAATGGAACCTGAAATAAAGTGTGTAAAAGTTAAAAGTGTATTCTATGAACACCATGCTGTGAGTTGGGTTTTCATTACTTTAAAATTGTTTTGTATTTTCCTTCATTTTTACATTTTTCTTGACCACAGTGTGTAACTGTAGCTGCAGACGTGTTTTAGTTAAAAATGAGGCAAGGAAACAGGCAACAGCAGTAGCAGGTCATTGAAGATCCTTGTCAGATATCTGATATCTAGATGGATACAAAAAAGTAGCTTCGTTCACCCTGAAATTTTCGTACCCAATGAATTTATTTAATTAAGTTTTAATTAAAATTTAATTTAATGTTTAGGCTAGTTCCTATTTTTGTTTCTCTCAGTAAATATCAAAACCAGCATATTCTCTCCCTTTACCCTCCCCATTTTAACAGCTGAGACGTGTTTTATATTTTAACGAGGCTGCCACCTTGATTGCTACGACCTTCCATGGCTCATACTCATGGTAGCCAAGAATGGGCAGTCCTCCGAAGTCTGGTCCCAAATTA
The DNA here is from genome assembly GCA_964033795.1 of Lymnaea stagnalis. Lineage (NCBI taxonomy): Eukaryota > Metazoa > Mollusca > Gastropoda > Lymnaeidae > Lymnaea > Lymnaea stagnalis. The sequence continues at coordinate 11,671 of CAXITT010001567.1, forward strand.
TTTCCAATAATTACTCCTTACTTATATAGTCTTGGGCATCATTCTGATTTGAAATTCATGTTTGCATTAGTGGATGATGTTGGATGGAGGTTGTCGGCTGTCGAGATGCACAAACACTCGAAGGCATTAATCACTAATCATGTGTTGCCAGGGACAACTATCGTCACGGATGATGGGTGAGGATAACAAGATGTCACTCAGCTCAACAACGGGATTTATGCTCACGCTATCATTGTGCACGAGCGTGAATTTGTTGACCCAGTAGACAGTAGACCAGGACATTCACACATAAATTATTGAAGGACTTTGGATGCAAGCGAAGCGTTAACTCTGCTATCAGAGTGGTACTAGCCGCAGTCTGTTTGCCAGGTACTTGGAGCCTTCAGTGGCGCAACAGTCACAAGCAGAACGTTTTCGGCTGCTATTTGCAAATGTTATGTGCCAATGACAACATTTAGTATTTACTGACTGGTTTGTAAAGTGACAGTTATTTGCAAAAGCTATGACTGACATTTCTGCTGTTTTCTAACAATAGACACTGTGCATTGCAATTTTTTTCATACTAAATAATTTGGGACCGGACTTCGGAGGATTGCCCAAGAATGTACCAGTGTGAAACATGGTCGCGGATTGTCCAAATCTTTAAGAAGTTTAAGTAGGCCCACAGTCAATATGGCTAATACTGTTTTAAAAATAATAATAATAATCACTCACCTGAGTGGGTGACTCAATAGTTCAATTAAAAATTTGCAGATTGTAAAGTGCGCTCACTCACTCAGCAATGAGCATTTCACTGAACTGTTCTGTGTTCAAGTTCAGTCTCTACCACTACCACTGACCACCCGGTCCACCGACTTTTAAAAATGCCTTTAAATTAAATTTAATAAATATATGCCCTTTTAATTTGTGCGACATGTTATAAATAACCAATTTTAACGCTATTTATGAATAGATATTTGATATTATTGAAAAGCATTCGTCATTGCTTTTTTAAAATAAAATATATTTCACCGGGTCGGTGTGAGGTTTGAGGATGTTGGTAAACCGGATGTTTACAAAATTTCGCTCAAATTACTATACGTACATAACACAAGAGTTACAAATGTTTTACAAAAGAGTGATTGGATACGATAATCAGCCCACCGGCAAAAAAAGCAAACTCCTAAGCCTAAAGTACAGATTAAATGATTATTAAATGCAACGGGCTGTCAAAGAGTTTAGACTGTATGATAGTGGGCCTGCGCAGTGTAGTAATCCGCATTTTTTCAGAAGATCTCATTCAAAATCATATTCACGAGGAAATTCAGATATTGATGTTGTATAGTATAGTAAATAATAGTAGGCCTATTTAATTTTTATTCACTTTTTTATATCATACTCTCCTCTACCATAATGAATGATACTATGATGACTATGTTATATATTATAATATATACTATATAATATAATATAGTACTACTACTCATACTTACTGTTATTATTGTTATTGTACTGTTTGGACGGTACCTGTATAATTAATTAGTAATAATGTAATAATTACTTTTTAAAGTCCTGTTAAGTTTATTAGTTGTTTATCTCCAGTGACTCCAGCTCAACACTTTTAATTAATTTAAATAATTAATAATTAAATTTAAATTAATTAATTATTATTAGCATCAGTAATTTGGCCTTTTTATATCATTATTTTCTGGAATTTTGAGATTCTTAAAATTATATTTTTTGTAAATTTATAATATAAATAATTAATTTCAATTTAGTATTTATGCCCAGATTTGGATTGGTTAGTAGATAAATGGACTTAATGGATAATAAGGACTACGATTAGGTGATTAGGAAGGAGACTCATCATTATGAGACTGACTGGGTGGGATCAGGTTAAGTAAAAAAGAAGATAAACTTACTAAGACTAGGCCAGGCTAGCACTAGGGACAGGGTAACTGAGGGTAGATTGTTTTGTGTGTGTGTGGGGAGGGGGGACCTAAAACTAAAAGGATTTAAAGAGGAAAGTAGTAACAAAATAACAAATGTCCTGCCAAGAAGCCTTTCAGTAAACAGCACAAATAAAAAGTAATAAAAATATAAAAGAAAACCTTATCTTAAAGTAAGTTAATAAACTTAAATGTAGTATCCTAAATAAAGCCTAAAGACAAAGAAGGGCAAGAGAAAGGTTAGCCAGGTAGTGATTAATACTACTAACTACTAGGGGTGTGCCGGATCCGTTTTTTCCAACCGGATCCGGATCCGGATTTTCTTATGCGAAATCCGCCGGATCCGGATTCCGGTTTCTCCCGGATTCCGGATTTTGGTACTATTGGTAGATACTTCGGTAAGTCAAGGTGGACTACTACTTTTTGTGTATGGGAATTCGCAATCGGCGCCAAAAAATCCGAGTTTTTAATTTTCCGATGTGTGTCTATTTATTATTAAATTAGTACTTTCGATATATATTTGAGTTCCGTTCCATTTGGATAAGTGTCTTACGAGAGACGCCATGTTTCTACGCGTTCGCAGCAGGTTATGCAGCTCGCTCAACCTAATTTCGCCATGGGGTTG